>VNWX01002288.1:0-12507 GCA_009869905.1 Ceratophysella communis | reverse complement strand
GGGTCACCCACTTGCCTACCAACGCATCGAAAAGTACTTAAAAAATTTCGACTGGGGGACGACTGGTCCAATCCAACCTTTGGGTATAATCGGAGTCTTTGCTGAGCGGTTATTCTGTAAAGCGTTGCGTTAGGCAGTTATAAGCTGGGCCGATTAGTCTACAGTGAACTGAATTAAATCCTCGACACGCTGATGAATTGGGTAAGCACAACCCTATAATCGGCGTGGCGATTATAATCATCGAAATCGAAAAACACTGCCATAAAACATTAATCGAGTCCATTAAGCAAAATGAGCAGCTCTGACCACGGTACGGATAAAAAACGCAACGTATTTGGATATACAAATAATCGTTCTGTATCGAAACTACTGTAACCTGTAACTTCAAACTTCAGATCAGAAATGAACCAGGAGAGCCGTAGGTGTACGTGAAAAAATGGCGACAGATGATACATAATACATAGCATTGACTTGAACGGTGTCAAGTCTACTGTATGTGCTCAGTTCCTGGTGCTCAATCGGCCCATTGAGTTAACGACTGATTTTGATTATTTTTATACGTTAGATTATCTGTGACCATATTTTGCGTAAGCTAGGTTGGCTCTTTTGTGTTCTTATAATAAAACCATTCAGGTCCAGCTCCGGGAATTGAGCGCACTCGATTGAGGGCTTTCAAGATCAGTTGGCGTAGAATCAAAAATGTCTACATCACCAGAACAAGATACGATCCCAAGCCCATCCACCGCCCGAATGCTGTCCATTTTGGATCAGGATCCAAAATGATTCTGGATCCTGTCCAGGATCCAAAATGATTCTGGATATAAATTATAGTTAGACAGGAATTAAGCAGATTGAGTACGAATTACTTGCCTGATTGTGATAGGGCTAATCGCAAGAGGGGATCACAAATAGCATTAGGATTGAACCCCGGCTTAGGATTGCAAAATATCGGGGAAAAATTGGACTGAATCGTTATACCTGGACTTGTCCGAAATATCCGGATTTGATGGGTCTTTATAACCCTCCACCGAATTTGCTTTATAAATACCTGAAAAGTCAGATACCAAGCAGAAATCATGAATCAGGGCTCCGATCCGAATTTTGAACTATTCATTTAAAAAAATCGGTGTCGGTCCAGATTTTGAATACGTTTTGCTTTTCGACTTTTCTTGCTGAATGGGTACTGGGTACTAGGGTGGCGCAAATTACATTTTTTTCAAAAAGTGAAGGTCTCACCCCCTTATATCATGCCACTTAGTGAGAAATTAAGGTAGAAAAAATTTCATCCAGATTAGTTGATATTTAGGGGTCGCGCAGGGTCAGCAAAGTTCGGCCATTTATATTGCTTGCGATAGGCTCGATAGCTGGGCGTAAGGGCTTCGAAACTGCAAATCGGAAGGTTAAGAACCCGGAAAATTTCAGCATATGCAGTTTATACTTGCTCAATTAGATAGCGGTCAGTAGGCACTTCGAAAACTCCCATGGGCGACCACTCTGGGGTCACTAACGGTCAAAAATTGGTCTACTAGGGTTTACTTGGCCTACCAGAGCCAAATTTTGGTACTCATATAGCTGTGGGCATAGTAAAGTGATAGCAGTACTAAAGTATTGCGGTAGATAGCAAGAGTGACCGCCCTGGCATCATAAAGGGTCAAAAATGGGTCACGAAAGGGCATAGCTTTGCTTACCAAGCTAAACTTCGGTGCCCTAACGCACAGCGCAGGTGGGCTAGGCGGCATGATACCATTGCTTACAAATCGCCGCCGATAGAAATGCCTACCACCCTTGGGTTACGAAGGTCACAAAGAGGTCAATTCTGATATAGAGAAAACAGATGTAGAAACATCACAAGCCAAATAAGTCAATCTTCAATAAATTTCTCTGAATTCACAGAATAAGGAAGCTAGTGACCTTCGTGACCGAAGGGTGGTCGGTCTTGGTATCTACAGCGATTGTATAATAAATATAATGGCTCATATCAAATATTGGTATCAGGCATTGTCTTAGCCAACTCTGTAGGATACCTCTGTGTTCACCAAATTTTAGCTGGGTTGGCTAAGTTATCCATCGTTGACCTATTTTTGACCCTTCATGACACAAGGATGCGCGGTCACTTCCTCTCCTGGTATATGCGAGCATAGTTTAATATTGCTATCACCTGACCATGCTCACTCCTACATGTAATAAAAAATGTGGGTCGGTAGGCTGCGCATAAACTCAGCCGACCCATTTTTGACCCTTTTGTGACCCTAGAGCGGGCGTCGATAGAATTCTTTGAAGTGTCTACCGACTGCTATCGGTTTGCACTGGTTTCACCTGTTGTTGGGATGAGATTTTCAGGCTTCTATTTGCTCCGATTAGCACTTTTCGGCCCTTCTACACTTATCGCATGCAATTTAGATGGCCGAACTTTGCTGACCCTGCGCGACCTCTAAATGTCAACCGATACGGATGAAATTTTTTGCAGATTTTTCTTTCGTAAAATGAAACAATATGAGGGGGTGAGACCTTCGTTTTTCAGAAAAAAAGTTTTTTACGTTGTAATTTGCGCCACCCTACTGGGTACCATATTATTTTTATTTTAAACCGCTGTTAACAAGCTTGAAATTATTTGTTCTAGTTAATAACCTAAACCAATTGAGCCTCATTGCATAGCTGAGTAATTTTTTTTTTTAAAATTAGATAAGAAATTCCAGTACCGGAGAATTCGTTTAGTAGACTATCATCGGGCGATCGCAGACATTTAAAAAAAATGATAGCTTTTGAGATTGATTTAAGTTGTCCTACGTTAGGTTAAAAATTAAGATTAAAAATGGTGCGAAACCCGAGCGCATACTAAGCTCGGGCCGGTACCGGAAATAATTTAAAATTACCCGTTTCTTTCTGTATCGTAGTCTCGAGTTGGTAGACACGAGAAGTGAGCCGCCAAAGGGTATCTCGCAATAATTCAATTTCGGATTCACAATAAAGCATTCGCTCTTGTAGCTCCATTTCTTCATTAAGACTCCGGGTCACCACCGGTACCCGGTTTTGCACAAATTGAAAGTTGCAAGTTGAACCCGTGAAGTAGTAATCGAAAATGCTATAATGCTTCCTATAATAAATAGTCAAAAAATCTATAATGAGAACGTAGAGGGAAATCGTTAATGAATGACTATGACTATAACTGAAATTAATGTCTGTCTCTATCCTCAGAAAAATCGACCTCGTCCTCATCTATTCAACGCACGTCTGGTTGTCTGTGAGCAGGGAAACTGGTTCTTTGAGCCTAAATGCTGAAACTGAGCAAATGAATAAAAAATGAACCGTAAAATAAAATATATATAGGTGGATATAAAGATGTGATGAAGCTGGAAGCTTGAGTAGGTTAGTGTTCTTGTCAGCAGTGGTGGCGGCAAGGTGTTCTCAGGGTCAGCAACCACAGGCCTGACACAACGGGCATGCATAGTAATCATTAAATTTCCGTCAACATGCTTATGCTAACAGAGACTCTTCTTAATGCTCACTACTGGGTCGGAAAATCCTACGTAGTTGACCTAATAACCTTTTGTGACCCTCAATCTCTCGTAATACAGATACACTTTAATGCAAGGGAAATTTAACGATGAACAAAAGCTATGCTCGAACAGTATTTACAGCTCTCTGGACATCTAATTTAAAGGACTCGTTAAAATGCAAAGTAGAAATTTCATCCTCATAGCTTATTTCCGAATTATTAATCTGTCATTATTTTTAATTTTACTTCCAATAGTATCATCCATTTGAGCTGGAATTCTGGAACAGAAAAAACGAACGGGCATTATGGTTTTGATGGCAAATTTTTGTAAGAATGATGACACTATTTTGTTGAACCAGGATCAATTTTCGTAAGGAAGCACTAAGAAATGCATCATATTTTGTAATCTAGGTACCGTATCAAATTTTTATGAAAGTATCAAATAGCTTAGGAAAATCGTTTTGATTTCAATAATCCTGCCTCCTAGATTAGAATCTTGACTTTTCTTTAAATTTAGACGACGAAATAATCGAACAATTGCTGTCCATGCTAATTTTTCCTAGACCCAGACCATACTCTTCGTTCATTCCGTCTCAGTCCTCCATACTTAGAATCTAGAAACAAGATCATTCTATTTCGAAATCGTGTTACTCACGAAAATAGATTTCATGAACCCGTAGGGTTAAAGCATAAATCAAATCGCAAATTTTAATTGCAAATGACCCGAACAGCTCAAAATATAAAATAATTTATTACTTTTGTTACTTTCAGTGATTCCCTCGTGTCTGTCAAGCAAGGAGGAAGTTTCCATGAACGTGACGCATCATAAAATCTGAATAATATCGACATCTCAAAAACGATTGAATATGAATATTGCCCAGGTCTCTGAATTGTGACTAGAGCTGAGGGACGCGCCGTCACTGACATGACGAGTGTGCTGAGGAACACAAGGAAGGCAGGTACCCCCCTAACACATCACAATCACACAGCCGGGAAAAAATTAGCAGCGGTAAAGTCCATCATCATCACATAGCATATCAGAGGGAATGAAAGACAATAGGTATTATTGCGTTGCGTTAGCGTATCTCGATCTCGCTCGACTCGAGCTTTATTATGGCTTTCTTACGACAGAAAACAACGCAGAAACCTGTTATGCTAAACTAAACAACCTCGTCTGCGTCCATGCCCTTCCGTAATAATTTCGCATACATATATCAATACGACGCGGAGATAAATACGACCCGCAGCATAGTAATAAGATAGTACTCCCTCATGGCCTTGAGCCCTGGGATGATGATGGGATTTAATCAATTCAGCTATCAATTGATGGAGGACAGGAGACGCTAACTAACCTAGTGTAACATTTTCTTGGTCTTGGCAAATATACGTCTGCGGCCTCGGTTGGTAGATAAAAACCTGGGTTGTGGGTTGTGGGTGAGACAGACGTCAATTAAAGAAGCACTTCATGGTTATATAAACTTCGCTTTTTGTTTGTATACATACCTCAATATACCCCTTCGGTTGTATACATACAAACGACGTGGGGAATGCCAGTTTTAATGCTACAGCTTCTTGCTTTGGGCCAGGGTCATGTTCATGTAACCAGCCGCTGGCGTCTGGGATCAAAAACCAGAAAGTGTCAAATATTAGCCATTCCTATTACCTATTCACATCATTTGCCAATACAACGTAATTGAATCGTCTATTTTCTTTTACAGAGTCTTAACTTAAATAATAACCTTATACAATACACAGCAAATGAACTGCCGTGCTAAACAGTAGGAATACAAATAATGCGGTATTTATATACACCACACTGACTTCCCAGGTTGATGAATATTCAGCTACAGGTATATCCACAACAATTATATTTATTTCTACTTCATGAATACACTCCGTAAAGCCTTCTCGGCCTTGTAATGTAAATATCATAGATTTTCAACTCACTGAATATAAAACATATTTGATATAATATTATCCTCAAGAAAGCTGTCGAAAATTCTGCCACAAAGTCCTTTCAAAAAATTTCGGGATACATTTTTGAATAAATTAATTAAGCTCTCCGCTTTTTTGGCTTATCCGGTACAGGTATGAATAGAACTTAGGTACCTATTTTATTGAAATGTTCAAAATTTATGTATGGTTTCCGGAAATACGCTCTTTTTGTTGATTTTCTTTCAAGTTCACGAATAAAGCGCATAATATGTATCGAGCCTTTAGTTAATAAAATACATTTATTTTCATATAATGAGTTTTTTTCAGTTTTCGTTTTCTTTAATGATTTTGTGTCAATAGGGATGCCAAATATTAAAATATGAGCAGAACAAAACCACGGATATGCGGAGTACGGGTTATTTTGTGTGGTGGAAAGAAGAGCGAATGAGCTCAACAGTAGTGGAGGGAAATTCATATCAGCCATGTTTGGTACCAAAACAATTGAATTGATTAGGAATTAGCGCAGCTCTTACTCTCTTAACATCTTATATTTTTTCTTAACTTTGTAACACTCAGGAATTTACTATATACTGACGTTGACAGGTTGCATTAGACAATCTACCCACACCCCCAGCACCACCGGTAACTTTGGATTACGATTATTAGAACTTGGAAGACGGTTATTTCTGTTAACTTAAGTTAATTCTGGTCATGCTGGTAGCCTATAGCCTTGTCGCATGTTTCCCTGCATGCGATGCCTTGCCGGGACTGAAACATGTAATCTAAAATTTTATCTATCTGATACCGTCGGAATTTGATTCCAGAAATGCTGATCTAGTCCATCCTAATGAATAACATTTATTCTTTTTTTTTACAGGTGGTTTAGTCGATAGACACGGGAAGACTAAGCACCTACGGGTTCTGCTGTGACGTGACCTGGTGTAGTGGACAATACGAAGCTATTAAGCCATTTCCGGTTCGCCTAGCATACTAGTCAGACGCATATCCTTCATCCCCGCAAAAATGGACAACGAGTCAGCCTTATTTGACCCATCAGCTCGCCCAAACTCGCTGCTGAATGAGTCCCTGATCACGTCCCACCCGGAATGGGCCTGGAATGACGATGTTGACATCACTCATCCCATTTTCTACCTGGTGCTCACCATTTCCTCAGTGCCCACATTTCTATTTTTCCTCCTCTGGACATGGCTCGCCTGGAAACTCTTCGTCAACAATTAAGTCAAGTCAGTAAGAAAAACAGCTAGTTTCCTAACTATAGATAAGTGATACATTCCTGTATAACGTTGATTACCCGGTAATTGATCATGACATTATAAATAGTGCCTGTCTTGTATAAGTAGCATTTATTAAAATATTTATTTCTATAGACGTTTTATTCTTTAGATCTTAACATAGAATTCGGAAAGAAATGATTATTATATGACCTACATGGGCACATACATACGAGGCAGGTATACCTATGTGATATGCCCATATTAGTCGCTGATGTGTTGAAACAGGCTCATAAATCATCACAGATTTTTATATGGCACAAGAGCATCGTCCCGCATGTTAGAATTTAGAATAAAACTATTTTAATAAAAGCTTTGCTCGTTTATGAAAAAGCCTTGGCTTTACGCGTAACTGGACATATTCTCTGAAACACGCAATTTTTTAGTTTTGATCATTTTAAATCGTTAATACTAGATTTAGAATAAAGAAGCGCCGAATACCGAATTAATTAAGAAGACTTCTATTAGGTATTTGTGCAACGCAAAAAATAGAATTTTGAGGACTTTAAATTCTGCTATTAGATATACCCATTCCTACATCAATACCCTTTCCTACATCATAAGAGTTTCGTTCCTAGTGTTTACAACAAGTACTATATCTAATCTTATAGTATTTAGATCACTGAAGGTAACAAAGTGATTGTTTGTAAATGCAAACTATGCATTTTAATTCTAGAGGAACTGTTAAGTTCAAAGCCTTAGAGTAACAAGTTAAAGCATAATTGTATTCCTGGAGTATTCAAAAAGTTCAGTCCGTGAAAGACTAAAATATTGATCTTTAGAGATGCAGTTTCAATTTAAAATGGTTTCAGCATCGTTCAATCAAAAATGGTCAGCTCTTCTAGTCTAGTAGTACCTAGATGAGTTTCAACTCTGTATCTCGCCAAATCTTTTCGCGTTACCATTCCCACGACCTGTGACCAAAAATAAGCATTTTTGACCTATTTATGTCAGAATATTACTAATTTTATTTATTTAATGTTTGAAGTATGGATTTAAATACCCACCTCATTGACGTCGTTGACAATAACAAGGTGACGAAGGCCAAGCCCACGGAACAAACGGAATAACCGAGGCATGGAAGCATTCTAAACAAAGATGAGAGGAGCCGTCGAATTATGTGAAGTGTAAGGAATTATTTCAGTTTTTTTTATCGAATCTTACATGCAGTGCCGTGTAAGAAGCTGGGTTCATTATTGGCCTTAAGTCTACGGTAAATCGACGCTCTTCAACTGAAATATGTACTTGCTGGAAAAACAAAATATAAAACAACTTGAGCAAGATAGTCAATTGGTCGAATAATTTGAATTAGTAGATTACCTGAATTGAAGGAAATCGAGGATAGGCATCTCGGAAAAACTTGAGAATTTCTCCTCGATGACTCCAGTTCTCTGCTGTCTCGTTAAACAGCTTGTGTTGGAGAATTACTATCAGTTGAGATCGCAGAATGACTCCGCGGAACGTTCCATAATTTCTCTGAAAATTGACACAGTCTACATATATAAACGCCATTAAGAGATTGAGGAAGGGTATGTAATATTTTACCCGATCGTTAGAAGTCGGAGGGTCAACCACAGGGAATCCATTGTGCGTTTCCGAGGTTAGTACGTCGATAATATTTCCAACCGTTTCAGTAGAGTAAAATGTGACCACTGGACAGCTCATCACTTCAGTGGCATAAATATTGTGCGATAAGGCTGGTGGCTGTCCAGATCAGAAGTGAACAATTAACATGCCATGTCATTTGTAATTTTCAAGAAAGATGATGGTCAAATTCAAATGATTGGTTTTACCTGCCAAGGCAGCAGCGGAACACCCATGAGCCTAATATGTGTGTCGTATATTCCCTGAAACAGGTTGACAAAAAATGTATCATCTTTATCTCTCCTTCTCCTACACGAAAACTTAGCGAAATTCAAATTCGCAATAGCTTACTTCGTTGAAATAGTCTCCAACCCATTTGGAGACCATGAGGGTAATCATGTAGTGGTAAACCCAGCGTAAGGTTCCCTGTAGCCTCAATCAAAATAACCGTTAAGCTGATGGTCATCCGAACTACTCCACCCAACTGAGCTGCAGCGCCGACCAAGGCGTATTTTCCTGGATCCACCCACGGCTGCAAAAATAAATTAGATATCAAATATCAATGTTGCCAACCTGTAAAATCTTAATCGCTTCAAAATATGGAACAGCTCTGCGATGGGTAATATGACGGCCATGTGGAAACTGCACTCTAATTAAAAGGCCGAAGGAATGAAACAACACATACCGAATCCGGAAAGAAATATTCCATTCCTGTTCCAACTACACGTCCCCAAGCCGCTCCGGTCAAGAGTGATGGAATTGAAAAGACCACTGGACACACTGAGTCCGTATGTCCAGCACGATAAAAAGAAATAGAAGGCAAAGAAGAGCAGCACTGAAGTCAGCTTATGCGATCCTGAACATTCGTACCAATTGTTTAGATTGATGTTCCCGCGTCACGTTACAGATTAAAATTAATAATGATTATGATTTTACCTGGTGGATCATGAAACAAGGACTTGACACTCGCTTCCGGTGTCTGAAACCAAATAGCGCCAATGGCTGAGTATTGTCCGTCACCACAGAACATTTGAAGTGGGAATCGCGTCGGATCATCTCCTAAAGGCTTGCAGTCATTCAGGGTCACGATCATTCCAAACCCAACTGCGGCAGTACAGGCTGCAACCATACAAGCCTCTAACACCTTAGCCCAGCTTCGATAGAGATTCCTGCATAGTTTTAATTAAAAATTAACAAGTTTCCAGGGCTAGAATTAAAATTTCTGGTTTCTGGCCAAACTGCTTGCTCACCTGAGTCGGAAAACAGTGAGTTTATAATTCAAGAAGTTAAATAGTGCTCCCAACAATCCACCCACACATCCCATCACTAGAAACAGTGGCAGTTCAATGAAGTCGTAGCTCGTGTTGTCAAATTTCCCAAAATTCAACAAGCCGGCGTAGGTAAGTTCACCTAAATCGAGTTAAAGCTTATTAATTATTCCAGAATTCCCGTACAAATATTGTTAATGCTGGCTGGGGTAAATTACCTGGTCTTCCGTGGTAGGCACTAAGAACGACGTTGAGCGTGAAAGTTGAGACCATTGAACAGAAGAAGATTCTCCATGTTAGACTCTGATTCCAAAAACTAGCTCCTTCTTCCAAGCTGAACAGAACACCACCTAAGAAATAGAAGATTGGCACATAATGATTTGCCTTCGCAAAATAAAATTATCAGACATTTAAAGCAGTGATAGGCTCACCCACAGGAGCACCAAAGGCAGCTGCTACCTAAAAGAAAGCCAATTTGATAATACAAATGTAAAAGCACACAGCGTTATACTGTTATACAGTAGTGCTGCATTATATAGTTGCATTTTGCACGGTCTGCTTACCCCCGCGGCAGCTCCAGCTGAAACGAAATCACGCTTTTCATGATCTTCACGGAAATATGTAAAAATATTGAAGTCTCTTCTGAAAGACGTTGTTTTGCCCTGTGAGATTCCAGCGGCTACAACAGCTCCGGAGTGGATCATGGGTCCTTCCTGGAGACATTTTGAGGGATATATTGACCAAATATTTTAGATAAATCTGCACGTAAACTGCTGAAAACCAGGACGCAATTAATTTCAAGTTTCGTTTGCTAACCTTCCCGACTGCAAGGCCTCCAACGACGGAACAAGTTACTCCAAAAGCTTTCACCAGCAGCGTCTTTATTCGAACTATTCTAGGAATCTTCACTCCGTTGAGGTAACACTTGACTTGAGGAATTCCACTTCCTGCTGCAACAGGCTTTACAATCGAACAGTACAATTACTCTCTTGTGATGAAAAAAAAATCAGTTATTTCAATCCTACCTCAACGTAAGCAACGAGCAGAGCACCAACAAGAACTGGTCCCATGTTCCAGCCCACCCAAGCCAGAAACGGATAGGCGAGACAATCTTGAGCAGAGCAATGATCAGTCAAATTCTTGAGAACAGAGTATTTGATACTTGATACTTCTTCAATAGAAATATCAATGCAGCAGGCAATAAGAGCCGTGACCACACCGATGAACAGCATTATGAGCCAGCGAGCCAAGTCCTTTCTGTGAATGAACTGATAACCCTTGGTACGCTCTTCATCGATCAGCAGCGTGTTCTCACAGACATCGTAGTCTAGACTCTGTAGGATAAAACAAGGTTGAATAAAAATCGATCCGGTTCACAATTCACAATAGGGCAGCTTGTCGTGCATTTACGCTTGACGTCTGAATTAAAAATATTACTTCGTATTTTGACGACAAAAGATGCAAGTTCCCTGGCTGAACCTTCGTGACTTTGACCCGCCCTGGATACGCGGATGGCATCGCTGTAGTACTTTCGTAACTTGCACTCGTGATTCCGTGTAGGCTTCGACTGCTTTCTAACGACGAGTCAATATCAGCAGAATTGTCGGTCTGAAAGTAGAAATTCAAGCCATCAATTTCGCTAAGCAATGAAGATAAGTTCCGAGTTCTGAATGGACAAGCCATAGATTAATCAATTTAGAAAGTGAATGTCAAAACAGAGAATGCAGAGAAAGTTGAAATTGGAACATCTCTATTGCTAACCTGAGCTAAAAGTGAATCAATAAAATGCAAACATACTTACATTATGCTGGTGAACTGGCTCAGGACTTTCTTCAGAAACGTCGGGTAAGGATTGGCTGGAGTTTGGAGCAAATCTTTTGAACACCGTAGGTAGAAGTGGAGAAGTTTCTTTGGTTGATTCAGGTTCGGGCTCCATGATGATAGCGGACCGCTGCTGTTAAGCTAAAGGTCTCAGTATGTATTGTGATTGTGATACTTTCGTTTTTTAATCAACGAGATAATGGACTGTTCTCGTAAGATTTTGATAATCGGACAATGGATAATTGACGAAGACAGAACGATGATACGATTCCGTGTTTGGTAGCTCAGTCTCACAATCAGTGTATGGCTGCAAGCGGCGCCAGGTGAAAGAAGGACAATGGAATAATTGTTCTAACCTGTGAATTAAGAATCAAACAATATAGTTAGTTCTCAAGTAAAAAGAGGTTAAAATATACAAATGAGAAAATGACATGATTAGTATTAACGTAGGCAATCATCAATATAATACAATACCTAACCATGAAACCTCTATTACGCTACAATAATATAAACTACATATTATCAGTACAGAGAGCGCATTCACAATATCCACTGCTAGTCTGGAGCCAGGAGTCATTAGTGACTTGAGTAGAGAGAGATCAGTAAAAATGATCTGTGGTATGTGCCAACTTTTGTAACTTTTCCACAAGAAACAGGCGGTATACAGATTAGTTAGCCCTATATTTTGTACTCGTCACGTCAGTAACTATTTGTACATTTTGATCAATCATGAGTATGTCACGTCCCAGCAGATAGCCAATTAGCGTATAGGTAGGAATTGCCATAAGTAAGCAGCTGACAGACAGATGGACGCTGACTAATTAGGTGGGAGTGGGATTATAGGAGCAAACTTTATTCGCAACTGACAAGTCAATTGCCTGCTGATCACTGCGATTCCTTCTCTGCAGTCTGCTGAGCAGACTTTATTCTCATGAAGTCCCCGTCTATCGTCTGTCAATTTGTGTACCTGTAATTAAATAAATGAAACAATTAATAATAATAATTTGGGGTTTAGAGCCCGATCTACCTCTCGGTCTTACAGGCTTTAATTCGTTCCCTTTATTTTTCAATATTCCGAATTACACTGATAGTACAGTACAAGTACCGTCTG
>VNWX01002287.1:0-12508 GCA_009869905.1 Ceratophysella communis | reverse complement strand
TTCTGCTTCGCGAAAATGTTAACTTTTTTACTTATAGGCCTTATACATCTGTTCACAGAGCGGTGTGAGTTATGGTGCTTGCACATGTAAAACCGGCTACAGACGGACAGACGGACAGACGGACAGACGGACAGACAGACAAGACCATCCCAGTAGACCTTCTGGTCTAAAATCTAAAGTATGCGGAATGATACTCGATGACCGTGTGCGGACGTTTTACCCAATTCAGTTTATCCAAAAACCACTTGATCCAATTTTTTGACCCGCAGTAATTTTTACCGAATTGAAGTATGACCCAAATCCATATTACCCAAATGTCTGATGTGGCTTTATATATTGATAGAGAACCATTTTCTGCAACCCGTTTCATTTGTTGTATTTTCCAACCCCAGGATGAGAATAAGCAGTTGTAGTTTTATGAATGTTGCCGCTCTGCAGGTGGTGCAGGTAGGACCCTACAGTACCGACTAACTATATTTAAGATTAAACTATAAACACAGCTTGCGTTTGAAAATTTTGATGGAGCTTCTAGCTGCTTTCACTCTGCTTATATGTATATCCCCTCTAACCGCTAATGAGAAATACCGTTCTTGGGAAGCAGAAACACGCCAGAGCCCCAAGTGTACTGGATCCCAAGAACTGTATCAGAAAAAAATTTCAGAAATATTTAGCCATAATCTCCAAACTATCCAAAATTTATGAAAGTTTGTGTATGAAGTGGCTGACTTAAGAAGAGTTAATTAAAATTAATGGATGGTTTCAGAATTTCGATGTTGTAGGCCCCAAAAACAAATTATAGAGCATATTTCATCAATATGCAGGGACTAAGTAATATATACCATCCTAATTACAATCAACTTCCATGATCTACCCCAAATCTAAAGTGTTTTCGTGATGCAAGTTTGAAATAATTAAGGGTTTAGCACTAATCACGTGCAATTAAATCTGTACAGACTTAATTAGTCAGAGCGTATATGTAGCATATTTCCATAAATATACCTACCAAGAACTAATCCGTGTGGAAGGCTGAATCTTCAAGATTATCAACTTATGAAACACTACTTGCTATTAAATCTCAACCTGATGTAATTGTGACTATATTTAATAAAAAACATCTTTGTGTTGGTTATAACAAGCTTTTGGATTAGCAATTTGAAGTTATCTAATCTGATCTTCAAAATTTGTGTTTTAATTAAAAATATTTTGGGATCTACTGCTAATTGATCTAATATGAACCGCTCCCGTTCTTCCAGATGCTTCAAAAGTGCAAAGTGCACAGTTCAGCTATCTCGACTCTCCGCCAATAATTGTCACGTTATAACTGGCATGTTATAATTCTTCTAATTAATTCCCATGCCCTAGCTATTTGTCGACAGTCAAAATCTTGGATTGCTTAAGATTAGTTATGAGTTATGAGTTATGAATGAAAGCTTGGCTTTGAATCCCAGAAGAGATGAGTGAAAACACTAGTCTACTTTCTCTAGTGCTTTCTTCACTTCTGACTCTGATGGTGCATGCAGATGCTTCTTTCAGAGATGCTGAACTACGATCCCCTAACCTATACAATAGTCAAGTCAGCAGTGAGCATTTGACAAATGTCAGACGCGAAGAGATCAGATGGGGTTCAGGAAATTCTTAGAAATTTGGGGCGTTTCGTGCAGGCTGGAACTAGTATGAGCCCAATTTGGCGAAGCATAGGTGACGAAATCCGAATAGTACAGACTTAGTTGTCTGTGAATACCCCTGACGTGTGTGAAAATAAGCCAAGACAATGGATTTGTTGAAAAGCTGCAGAGAGATGGAAATAAGTAGACGGGACATGTGTCACTTAAATCCGTCATTCTTATTCTCAACTCCTTTTTCGGGGAAAGTCACTAGACGAGAAAAATATTATACTATGCACCTTCTCAGAATCCAGATTTATCCTATTTTGCATCATCGCACAAGATCTAGGTTTTTACTCTATGCAGAAACATCAGTCATACTCTCAGCAACTTTTCCTATATTTCAGATTCCAATTCCCCATTTTGCCAAAAATATGCACGACCGAGAAATCTAGGAAAATCAATTGCCTGCACCTAAAACGCAATAAATTGAATTATAATCTATTTTTAAAAGTAATTCCAATGCTCAGCCTAATAATGTGTTTAAGAGCCCCAACGAGGCACTAAACAGTTTGTAATTCCGTTAGAGCTATCGAACCGAAGAACATGAACTTAATTTGTTGTCTGTCCACTCAGGAAGCTGTAAGTAATTCCGACCTCGTCCCTTACCCAAGTGGGAGGTTCGGGTGGGATGTAGGAAGTGGTCAGAGGGCTGAGAAAGACAGCACTTCCACAAGCTTACTTTTTTTTCATTTAATGAACTTTTAGTTTGGACTCCTGACTAGTTAGGCGAGGTCAGGCAATCCGTTGTGGTCACTCCAAATCCACAGAGGCGAGTAGAAGAGTGGGCAGCTCGAGAGGCAAAGGACTTGGACTAGAGTCTACTTCAATAATACTTAGAAACTCAGTTGGGCGGACAGCAGAGAAAAAGTTGACTTTCCAGAGAAAGAAGTTTGGATGAGAAGAACAATGGAGAAAGTTCGGCTCTCAGGTGGAATTCAATAGAGAACAAAGTTCAGGTTTGGGAATTCCGTACCGCGTGACCGTTTCATGGTATTCTAGACGTTACATACTCGGCGATGGGCAGTCGCCCCTTTTGACTAGTTCACTGGTATCTGGCATGATAGTTTTTTAAAAGCGTCTTTAGTGTGCTATTTTCCTTGAAAAAAATCTACATTTTGCCTTTAAAAACTCTTTAATTTTGAGATATTTATTTTTCGATGATTCGGTAATCCGTTGACAGTGGAAATTTTGTGAATTCTGAGCTAAAAGACACACGAGTTGGTACCCCTGATTAACAAGGATACGCATCGTGACCGTAGAGGACAGAAGCATTCGTTTTTTAAGCCTAACCTGTACTTTCTCCACGTAGTAGTGATTAACTCACGTGTACTAAACCCCAAGTCCCATGTTACGAAACACACGCAGAGAATACTTGTACTTTCACCATCTCCAAACCTCCCTCCCTCACACGCACACTAATTATTTTCCATACCTACCTATTCTACACAAATTGCTCTAATACTCAGAAGTTTCTACGTTTGCAAGAACAGGCGTATGAACCTTCTTCCATGCACCTGTGCTGGAATACTGGAGCATGCAGCTTTGGAGAAAGCTGAAGAAAGCTTCCTTATGAAATACAGCCGGCTTCCTTTCTGTATAGCACTATATTCTCATCCAATTTACAGTTATCTAAAACGATACGTTCCGTATGAAGGTACTTATGAAGTCTGTTCCCGTGAGCTAAATAACTCTAAATCTGGTCGGAATGTAGAATGTATACTGTAGCTTATTGCAAGTCTTACGCCTGATTGGAGCTCATGGCTCTATGGAATGCACGTAGGCAAGGTAGGAATTCCAAGCCTGATATACTCTGTGGTCTGTACGAAAAACACATAGTTAGAGCTCACGGCATACTTTAATGATAATATTCTTGTGCCTGGCCTGAGACACGGAAACAGGATTGAAGTCATAAGCACACAGCCCACTCGGAAACTTCCTGTACATCCCGAGGAGAAGCCAAGTTTTTTCAGGATTTTCTTTCATGAGAAGAAATGAAATCTTAGCTTAGTCATGCTTCTGCGGTCTGGAGAGTGGACATCTCATGTAATTCGAGATTAAGTATTTTCTAGCCTCGCATCTATTTTTTCTAGCCCTTAGAGACGGCGAGCGCAAACGGGTTTTATTATATGGACAGAGGACAGACAACAGGGATGTGGTCTGTGGTCCGCCCGCAGTAGGAAATGAAAGTCGTGGAGAGAGATTTGAGGATGGTTTGGATTTGTGGATGAAGGTGGACAGGCGTATAATCCCATGCCACTTCAAGTTCATCTTCCTTGGATCTTCATTTAATCTTCTGTCAAAAACAGGTATCTGGTTGTCTAAAGCTCAGAAATTGTGTCCGGCTTTTGATGTCAAGGACAGGTCAGTTAAGCCGGGCTTTAGTGATCATAGCTTGTATGCAGCACCAGCGCAGTAGGGCCTGCCGCCTGCCTTAATTACTTAAATACGTTACGCTTACAAAGATTACATTTCGTAGTGTCCTAAATATGTTTCCTTGTGCAAAAAGATGGCCTAATATATTTTCTATTATAGCATAGATAAAAGCTGTTTGCCCGCAATTACACTGCCTCTGCAGATCCAAATATAAGCCGTGTCCACGCCGTTATCATGTCTAGCCCGTCGGACTCAACGCTGTAATTCCGTCCGGTGATCAAGAAGCAATTATGAAAATACTAACTAGGGAAACCACTTTATAAAATAGGACGCCGCATCCGTGAGCCGCAGCAGTGTGCTTCAATTCCAGACTCCATTCCTACACAAAGACATTCATGTGTGCTTGTGTTGACATTTAATTTCCTATCCGAAATGGNGCCGCATCCGTGAGCCGCAGCAGTGTGCTTCAATTCCAGACTCCATTCCTACACAAAGACATTCATGTGTGCTTGTGTTGACATTTAATTTCCTATCCGAAATGGTTCTTGGTTGGAGAAACAATAAATAGAAGGGTATGGTCTCGAGATCCTCTTAAAAGCGATCCAAGCTGTATTTAATGATGGCAATAATGCACTCATAATGTGAGGTTTGAGCGGAAGTTGAGCACTCCTGCGGGCTTTATATTGGAAATAAAGCCTCGCAAAGTCTTTGAGATTTTATGTAATATTTTGATCCATCGCCGTCCCAAGTGCACCCAATCATGGCTTACAAACGACTGGATAAGTATTGAGTCTGCGAAATATTAATATCCTGTATGCTTGAGTATGCACAACGAGCTTGAAGAAGTCTCTTGAGCAATTTAAGGATACCATAATTATTTGCCGCTCTCGATCTCGATCCCACAGCATAGCATCATTTGTAAAATAATAAACTATTTATGCTCCAAGGCCCACAATTTCATTTTAATGAGGATCTTCAAGGCATTTCTCGGATCTTCTTGCCTTAAAATATATATGAGGTTATTTTTACATGGAAGGTCTTGGGGTTCGTAAGTGGTTGAAAATAGTCTGGTCGACCTGAAGCCCAAGCCCGCTCGTAATGCATCTCTGTCTGAGCTGAAACTGGAATTGGACTTGTAATCTTCTTTTCTATGCCAGAGTTTGGTTCCTGACTTTTCACTTTTTTCACGAGAGTAAGGGTGAAATGAACCCTGATTGGTCTTGACATGCGGACACTTGGAGGCAATACATTCAGACGTCAGGTTTCAGGAATCGACCCATTTCCGATTCCACGACAGTTCTGTACCGGAGTACGGCCCTTCAAAATCTATGGTTTTCACTTTAATGAAATACTGTAAATGCATGCAAAATACTGAATAACTCGAAAATCTCTAGATGATTTCTAATACTTGTATTTCCAAATTTCACCTAATTTTGTTGCTCTGAATTTCGGACTTTCCCCGTTTTCCACCGCATGCATCAGGCAGAGACAGGGCTGACGGCCAACAGGCTCTAATTCTTTGGCCAGAGGCTCGAAGTCAGAACATCTTGAGAGTACTTAACGGAAGATTACTCTGACCTTATTTCTCAACGCTAACGTCCCATTGCGTTTCCTGTAAGAACTACTTCGGGACTAAAAGACCAGCTTCGTCTTCTTCAACGTAGGCGTAGGTGCTCTTCCGTAATATGGGTTTCCACTGGAGGAATCTTCACTCTCAGAAGCCATTTGGATCCTTCAATTCTCATCACTTCAAGTGATTATGAGCATTTAGAGCCGCTTCTACTTCAAATGGGTGTTCTGGATGGGTCAGAGCAAGCAAAGCCTTTGAGAATTTAAGAACAAGCAGGGCATGGAATTCGGACATTCGTTTAAGATTTTGAGACAGATTGAGTTCTTATTTCTGTAGCTGAAGTACAGATGTAGAATTTGGAATTAAATGATAAGAACAGATTGCGGATTAGGGATACTGTTTCCTCTGCGATCGATTTCGGTGATGCGATGCCGATAGAAGTAGTTTTATTTGAATTAATTGCAGAATTCCAGTGAAGTGAAATGCATGCATGGATTTGCTCCATGCAATTAGGTGCGAACGATTTAAATTGCATTTAGTAATCCGAAGTAGTAAGTTGAGCTTTGAACCTCTTTCATTACGTCCACAGCAGTATTCCTCAGTATTTTTCTACTGGCCCACGTCTCGCGTAGATATGTGCGTCCCGCGTCTCTGAGCTAGGCTTCCCACCAAAACTGAAGAGAAAGTAAATAAATGGAATGCACGCAGCGCGGGAGTATTGAGAAAATTAACTTTGGAAACTATCCTCTTTCTCGTTTACTTTTACTTTTAAGTGTAGAACTTGATGATCCCATTATCCTAGCTCGTTTAGAAAGTTCTTGGCTTGGGTCAATCAACAACCACAAAATGGTCGAGTTTGAGTTTGGAAGGGGAACGTGTTCGAATCTCTCAAACCAGTATTTTTCCTACTTTAAATGTTTTTATGGATTCTTAGTCGACAAGATACCATTTAAAATTAATAACGTTATAATATTTTTGTTCACAACAGAAATTTTAAAAGATGAAATGAGAGAACCATTCTAACTTGTCGACCCCAAATTTATAATGAAATCAGAACATTTAAACTTCGATTTCTATAAAAAAAACCATGCGCCTTTAGAGGTTTGAATACGTTCCCCTTAACCTGTCGGTTTAGCCTCAGCCTTCTATATTTCTTGAATTTTCGGTAATTGGACAAAACTGGGGCGAGTAGTGGACGAGTAATTGGATCCAGGATATCTTTGGGGCTTGAAGCTTAGCTGAAGGAAATCTATTTAGATGGGCCAGGGATTAGCTACTTTTTCCCATCTCCGCCTTTTATCTGTGAAAGATGAGCTAAAGTGACAGGCTAATTTCACTTCTTCCTTTACACTTCTCTGCCCACACAAGGGCCGAAGAACTGAAGAAAGTTTGCCAGAAACAACAGCCGTTGATAAGATTAGCTTTTGGAGTAACAATTAGGCATTTTGTGGGAAGAGAGGGGAAAAAACTTCCAGAAGCTTAGGGGTTCTACGAATTTTGCTATACGGAAATTTGATACGGCAGCTCAAAAAAAAAAATCGTTAAGTGATCTCCAACTCTTGAACCGATGGAAGATAAACTATTTTTAGATTTAAAAAAGTAATTTGTGCAAAATTTAATTAGATTGAATTTTTGGCTGACAAAAACCTCGAATATTTTTAGATTTTCAACGGAATAAAATGCTCGAAACTAGCCGAAAGTCTAATTTCATAGAATTAGGAGCCCTTTCTCCCGTTTGTATGCTTGTGCGTGGTAGACTTTAGTTCAGAGGGAAAACTTTCATTTAATGAGATCATTTTGAGGCTCCTTTCTTTCTATCCTCAGCTCCTCTTGCCTTTGTTTTCTTCCTTTGACATGTAAAACTTTTTCCCTGCTAAGCATGTGTAAGTTTGGTTAACTTCTGTTTGTCGAGGCTGCATCACTACTTTTCTTTATTCACTGCTCTTCATAAAGAACAAATTCAATTAAATATGCCCCCTAACTCTCTCCGAGATGAGCCGCAAACTTTTCTTCTCTTCGGCTCCAATCTGAAGTCTTCCTCGCAACTTTTTGTATTTGTCTTTCTTTTTATTTGCCCATTAGGTTCGTGGGAGTAGATAATTGAGCCGTGAAGTCGCTTCTGAGGCTTTTAGTTTTAGTTTAATGATTATAGTTTGTCATAAATCACACGCTGCTGCGTTCGATGCAGCAGTTTCGGGCTCAGAAGAAATGGCAAAGAGAAAGTTTCCAAGATTATACTGAATCATTTTATAGACAACTATTGCATCTTTGGGCTCATTCAGAACAATCAGTTTTTAAAGAAGTTCTTTTGGTTTTCAATTTACAGAAATTTAGTCTGAGATACGATTGTATGCATTCTGCATAGATTGTGTGGCCAGAATCATCCGTTGACGCACAAGCTTGATATATCAACAAGCTACTGGCGTTTCTGATACGTGTAACATGTCTGTCTAGCCGTTTACTTAAAAAAATATACCGACTTCCGACTGAAGTACTCAGGTATAAATTCTTCTAAAGAAAATTCAATAGGAGCCCGATCCTGATCCAAAGACCCAAAATATTTTATTTTATTTAAGCGTAGGAATATCGGTCTCGTCGGTATTAGCCTCGGTGAAAGTTCTGAGCGAAAATAGGAACCAGATACTACCTTCTTGAAGTATGCCATATTCGGCTATCCACAATTCACACAATCTGTAGCATTTCCTGTTTCTTGTTGCCAAAATGATTGCTATTCCAATTTAAGGAAAAGCCGTAGTGCCCATAAGTTGCACATGCCCAAAACCTTTTTCTCACAAAATATCGTCAATCCATTCGACAACAATCTTATGCTTTTCTATAAAATACAAAGCGTGAAGCCTTCGATAAAAAATTGGTCCAGGCAGGAGAATACGTTTAGGGCGTTTGGGTTTTGTCAATTTCGCAATGGCAGTTTAAACAGCCTATTTTCGTAGAAGTTTTGTCGATCAGGAGTCTAATTTGAATTCAGTATAATTAACCCTAATTTAACTTTCACTTAAAATGAATCTAACGTCTATTAAAATTATCCGTTAGAGGTTTTTGACAATTTTTTCGATGCCCTCAGATTTTAAACCTAAGTGTCCATGATGGGCAAAACTTCCAATATAATGCGCAAATATAGAAAGTCTTAAATAAACGAAGCGGAATTGACTAGGAACACTGGTGAAAAGAATAGATAGCTAGCCAAGCATTTCTAGATTCGCTTACTCTTCACTCCAGTTGAGCCTCATAACACTTGTGTTGAGGGGGGTAATAATCTCATTTCTGTGAAGAACTCCGATCATTTCCATTTCTGCACGCAGCCAGATTCAGAGAAAGGTCCACGATGCTTGGCCAAGGCGAGAGAAAGCATTGAAGTGTACGCCGTCAGGTACCTACTTCAATCGAGATATTTGTGCGGTGGGATTTTCTTCAATTTTGCATATCCATCGTATCCTTAATCCTCCCTCCTTTTCTTCGCTCTGTGCACTCAATTGAGATTTCACTTCCAGACTCTCCATCTGCCTCCACTGCTGAAAGGAATTGCAAAGAAACGTCCAATTTCTTTCTCTCACTATTTATTCCAATGGATTTCTCTTTCGGTGCGTTTGAGGTGTGATTCCCATCAGGGTATTTGTTTCGGATCTGTCTTCGACTGCTTCAGTTTAACCGCAGTTCATCGCGGAGAATCGATTTTCGCCTATCTGAATTCAATTCGGATTTATTAACTTTGAAATTAAGTTGCAATTTAACGCTATAGCTCTTAGCCAAGGCTAATTTTCATGAAGGTGGCCAAATACTCCTGAACTGAAAAATTTGACTTACTAATACACGAATTTTAATTACATTCTTCAAATATTACTTCGGCCTAGAAACGTATCATAAAGTAAGTGCCCCAAACTGTATCAAATAACATAACGCAAACCGTTGAGTGTGAATTTGTCCACTTTCCGCCCTTATCCATCCAAACAATGAAGTGAAAAGAAATGTGTTTTTTTTCTAAAATATTGGATTCCAGTTCAATTGTGAGAAAAAAGGTGGATGATAGTGAATTTGACTGAGCTCGTCTTTATTATTCCGAGTTACAGACAGAGGAAGACTTTCTTCTACCAACCTCAGATTGGTTCTCTCTCATCCTTTTGTGCTTACCTAAGCGAAGCTTGAGGCTTGTATGGATTCAACTTCAACCCAAAATTCTTCATGATAATACTGAAATGAAGAAGATAAATTGGACTTGGCATAAGAAGCCAAAAATATTCTCATTTTTTATAGACACCAAGCTCAGGATTAGGATACCTTTCACTAGGGTGAAATCCAGCAGCGGTGAAATGTCTGTGCTGTGAGGGAATGAAATACGGAAGTATTTATGCGCTATTATTTATGCTAAATTTTGAGACTTTAGACGTTGGGTTTGGTTCCTGCTTTGCTCCTATCTCCTGTCCCATGACACGTTAACTGAAAAAGCTTATCATTAATTCCGAAAATAATAAAATATATCAAACTATAATACGGTCGCTCTGTCAGTTCATTAATAATTTATTGTACATAAAATAACGTTTCAAAAATTCATTAGGCGGTGACGTGAATACGATTAGCAGGTAAGGTACATTGTTGCGTATGGAGTAATTTTCGCATGATGGCTGATGGCTGTTTTCTATTGCTTGTTGTTGGCTTTCTTATTGCGGAGAACGTTACATGGAATCGGCTCTTCCTCTTTGTTTCCTCTGAGCCATGCTGACTCCAAAAGCTCTGAAATCAGTGGACGATTGGTGCGAGTTGTCCCAATGGTCTGAAATGTGCTGAATTTACGATTCTTACTGATAAATTAATATTGTTAGAAGGCTTACATTAACCCCAGATTAAATAAAATCAAAATTACCTGACGCAAGAAAGCCCGTATTTCTGAAGACCACTTTTTGTAGTTTCCGTAATCATAGGTTCCACGTCGCATCTGAGCCATGTAAAATCTGGCAGCTCTCTGTAGTGCTTTGTTAGCAGCAGCCGCTGAAAACTTCCGAGAAGCGTAGAATGGATGAGATACAGTATGGTCCAGCATTTCAAAGGTCATGCAACCAATTGCCCAAACGTCCGTCTGTCAGGTCAAGAAGAACAACCGGATATCAATTTAGCAAATTTTTAATTTGGATATAAAATGCATCAAAAACTTACCGTTGAATCGAAAAGAATAGGCGAAGTCAAGAACTCCGGAGGCTTGTAAATGAAAGTACCTCCACGATCCCCTTCGATGACCTCTCGTTGATGCTGAACTTTAAAGGAAATCCCGAAATCTGTAATTTTGACCACTTCCTGAGATGTCAGAAGAACGTTCTCGGGCTTGATATCCTGAAATGCATAAATGAATGCAATCAGCACTTCGAACTTAAGATTTAGCAAATATGCTTCAAAATGTAGTGCTTATTTAGTGCTTACCATGTGAATCATTTTGGCGACGGTATGCAAGTACTCGACACCAGTAACGACCTGCCGAATGTAGTTCCGGTCCCTAAAACGATGAAACATAGAAGCGTTTTAAATTTTTAGCCCTGTCTAGTAGAAACTATATAAACATAAATTCAATAACTTACCGCTGAGGAGTCTTGGGAAGGTATTGGCCGTTTTCCTGGAGCATGTAGCCCAGGAGACATCCGTTATTACAATATTCCATTAGAATGGCGGACTCCTGGTTCTCGAAGATGAACCCCATTACTCGAGTGACATTTTGATGCTGAAGGGGTTGATGTAAATCGAACTCACGACGGGCATGCTCTGGTCTGAACTTGTTACTGGCGTGACTCATGATTTTCAGAGCAAATCTTGACAGAGGTTCGTTTCTGAAGCCGGCTAAAAACACGAAGCCGAAGGCACCATAGCCCAATCTAGAATACTTGACAATGTCCGAGTACCGCAGAACTGGTAGACCATCATTCGGGGCTTGAGCTGGTACTATTGCTTCAGCATTCAATGGAAGTGTGGTTTCGATCTGCACTGCAGCAGGCATCACGCTTGCAGCTTTCTTCAAAGCGACTGCTTTCTTAGCCTTGACTTTTCTCTTACCAAATCGGCACTTTCTGGGACGTCGCTTGTTCGTCTTCTTGTTCTCTTTGCCTGACTTGGAAGAGTCCGCTAGGGGTTTCTTCATCTTGCCCATCGTCGCACCAAATTTAGAGAACTTTTGAAGATTTTTGACACTACTGGCACTAGTTTGCTCTTCTCAACAAAGGAAAGGACTTCCTGAACGCTCTGCCAAACGAAGTTTGAACCTAAGAAATGCCCGTGCAGCCTATTTATACCTTCCATTACGAAACAAAATCAATAGTAACTTCATAACAACTTACAGCATAGTGGTGGTTTGTAATTACGACCCATACACAAAAAGCATTCGTAAGCAGGACGAATTCGTAATCTTGGAATAACTTGGAACTACAAATAATTTAGGGGAAATGCAAGCTACTTCGGATAATGTTGCGTAATGACTTGAAATATATGTATTTGGCATTGGTATGTTACATGGCACTAGACTGGTTATGGTTATGAGAAGATTAGAATGAGATGCGCTTGATTATGTAACAAATTTCAGGAACAATGCGCCATAAACTAGTCTAATATTTCAGGTTTTTAACCCTAGAACTCTCCAAATGGCAGCATTTGCCATTGGATAAACGGAAGATAAATTCAAGATTATCCACACTCTTCCTCATAAATTATCGAATTCATGCTTTAAATGATTAAAACTAACATGAGTTATTCACAAACAAACAGTAAGTTAAAAATGAACATAGAGCACTTTAAAAATTTGTGCCCGATATAATTTTAAATTAGGTACCTACTCTAAAGTTTTTACACAGAAAGAGTTAACGGAATGCCTATCGATTAAACTATTGAAACCCCCATCTATTTGCCT
>VNWX01002286.1:0-12511 GCA_009869905.1 Ceratophysella communis | reverse complement strand
CGATTCTGCAAATCAATCTGGCCACGCTATTTAGCAATCAGATAGGATACTCACCACAACAGCTGATGTGACTGGCCTCGGCGGAGGAAGTTCCAAAGGAATCGTGGTTCGTTTGCTTGACGGGACCACTTGAGCAGATCTGGAACCATGAGCACGGAACCCGTTGCTTGATGAAGCTGTAGGCATACCTGGTTCTTGTTTGACCAAATTGGCTAAGCCCTGTAAAAGAAGGATAAGTATAGATGATTTAGCGTGAATTAGTAGCGCATTATGCCTATGTGCATATTGTGTTATTTTGAAACTTGTCTAGTTTTTGCCATTTTGTGTCACATTCCATAAGCATAACAGTTGAACATATAAGCAGACTAACCTTGTCCAATTCCATTCCAACTGGAAGAGGAATCTCTTCCGGAGTCATTAGCCGCTCTGACGGTAGTGTCTGTGTATCTTGTGGAAGGACGCGATGAATAGCATCCATAAGATTTCCAGTTAGCTGCTTCCAAATGATGCAATGCCAAGCCAACATCATCCAAGCCAGTGACAGCCTAATTATACAGACAACGCATTATTTTAAGATAAACCTGAAGCATCTATTAGAAAACTGTGGAACGAGTAAAGATGGAAATCAATAAAAAAAATTACATAGGTTGTTAAATTTTACGAGAATTTGAAGTTCAATGCGAATGCCAGCTTAATACTATTGGTATTGGTTTGTTATGCACAGAAAACTTTTATGAATAATCATGATTACAAATTGTAATTAGTATGAGCAATTGTTCAAAATACACAATCAATTAGATAAGTTCAAGATTCGATAGATAAGAGACGACAGGTTAATCTGGCAATGACTCGTCGCGTAACCATCCAATATATGTATTGTATTTATTACGGCGTCCATCAAATATATCATCAACATTAAATCCGTACCGTAATTGTCTAAAGTGCTGCACTTTAAAGACTTGAGCACGAGCACGAGCACAGAAAACTTTCTGCGCTGATTCGAATATTTGTATTCAGTTATAATAACTAATAACTACCCATAAAGCACTCAGTGCTTCGAATTTCTAAATTGTGTAATTGTGAAGCTCGCTGAGCTTCCAGTTAAGCTTCCGGGTTACGAGCTAACACTACATTACAAAATCATGTTGTGCATTGTATGCTGTGTATATTTCTACTGCGTGTATATACTGCACCATCAATAATTAACATTCCTGACATAACACTGGCATTCCGAATGGTTCCACTTTTAGTTTACCTGATGCTGGTCATACGTCATACCAGTATGACGTATGACCACAGGTAAACTAAAAGTATAGGTATGGTCATACCTATACCTAAACGAATCTAATGCTATATCTTTTCCTTTTCTCCATGTTATGTACACGAAGTATAGTATTTGTACCGGATCAGCTTATTTATTTCTTGGATCTTCTGTATCCTTCAATACTAATGTTTAATACTTTGACTCGAATGTGTGCCTATTAACAATTGAGAAATAAGAATTCAGTAACATCTATCCATGTATTATCATACATCCAACATCATGAATGCTCTGTGTAAGTGCATTTTTACTGTAAAATAAGGTAAAGTGTCGAGGCTTAGCTCAGGCATCATAATTATAGCTCATAGCTATGCACCAAGAGACAAGCGAGTAAATATAATCAAACATTATGCAATTCAAAAATGGTAACATCAAATGAGTCCTGTAATATAAAATAGAATGAAAACATATTCCCTAAGCGCATGAAAATGTTATTTTGTAATTCAATTCACAATTCCAACAACATACAACACACAACATAATACCAGTTACGAAAATGTATTACTTAATAAAAAAATATGCGTGCACGTGCACTTCTAGTATGTGTTTAAATCTGTTATCTTGCATACCTGGAAGTCTGTAAGGATCTCCGACCTGTCCCCTTCCAGTGGGGAACCCGGATAATTTGACATGGTTTGAGCTTTGACCTTCCAACGTTCAAACGTTCACGTCTCTTTGTTTATGTAACCACAGCTCACGTGTGACGTGAGGTGTGCTGTATTGAAATGGTTCACGCTTTTCTGTGATCTTCAGAGCTTCGAATTCGAATGAGGGGTAGACTGAATGGACGTGTGTGTAGCAGAGAGGTGAAAGGTCGCAGTAGTGGGTGTGAGTTCACCTCCCTTCCTGGTTTGTCACTCGTGATGATGATGAGGGCCTTTCGACTTCCGTGTGTGTGTGTCGCTTGAATGACAATGCAGAAATGTGCATGTAGCAACAGAACAGACACTGGACTATTGACGGACTGTGCTGCTGGTCCCCAGTTTCAAATACCCTCTCGAAATGATCTCATGAACAAAAGAACGACTAATTATCGGACGCTGTCGACTTGTCCTGACCACTCACATGGCGTTCTTCGTTATTTCAGCCAGACGATACGAGGATAAAATTGGTATTATTAATTACAAATTACAACGTATAACAACGCCGCCGCCCGAATTCTGAACTAACTGTAGGTGTATTTATCAAATATTGTTAGATATCAATCAAAATAACGTCTCCGTACTCTTGGTCAATTAAAAAAAACAGATGCATAGCCGAAAGTTAAATACATGTACCAATTAGACGTAGACGTAAATTATGTTTACCTACCGTTGACTTGCTAATTAATTTCAACACCACGGAACGGTAGTTTATTTTGTAAAACGAAGATCGAATGTTTGCTCAAAAAGTTCTCTTCTGAAATTTATTGAAATCAGCTTAAAAGCGATTTGTTAGATGCGTGTTTGCGTTCACATTCACAGCCGCAGCCTCGTCGTAAGAAAAAAATTGTCCAATTTCATATTCTTCTAAATGATGATTATACCAAAAGAACATTCTAATCTGTGTACTTTCATAAAGTACAATAAGGAACAGGAAATTGACAATAAAATGCTGCGCGTATGATTTTCTAAAACCTCGAACGCTTTAAAATTTGTGATATTTTCGAACCATTTCAATTCAACCTCTATTTAAAAATTCATTTAAAGACGCAATTATTAAAATTTGTCAGCCTGTTCATACATCCTCTAATTCTTGATTTGGCTCAGTCAGTACGTAACTAAGGATAAGCTGAATCCAAATGCTTTAACCTTTAAATACCACGTTATTTTGCGTTAAATCCTGAAAGCCTTAAAATATTATACAAGCCTTTACAGATACTTATGAAAACTAGTGGAATATAAAGCTTTGTGTCGAACTAACACAGAGCATAATCGATCAAAGGCTTGAACAATAGCGAATGTCTCTAAACTACTACCGTTCATAACTTCAACAATATATGCATAGGTACCTACGTATATATTAGACGCTCGATTCCTATTAGCTTCTCTCTACCCCCTTCTTAATTTCCAAATTTTGACTAAAATAAGGAAAATACCACAACAGCTTCTAAAAATAGTAACACAATAACAGCTAACGTCTACAATACACAACAACACAATTTAGTTCGACGATTAGCTGGGTAATTGTATCGTGAAAACAGTTTTTCTTGTAATTCTAAACATTGGAAATAACCCGTAGCATTATCAATAAAAAACAGCTAGGCGAAGAAATTCGATAATTTGCTGTTGCAGGTTGCAGGGCTGAACGACTAGCAGCTCACAAAAAACACAAATTTGCCTGGTACAAATCCAGAATTCATGTTGCCTAATATTATTTTAAATATTACATAAATCATCCTAGAACTGACTTACAAAACAATTTTCAGCATCAATTGCATGTTTTGGTGAATACAAATTGCAGTTAAAGCCATACCGACTCCGATTCATAGCTATAAACTTGCTTTTCTTACGAATAACTAAATTTAAAGCACATTCACAACTTTAATTGTTTCAAAATGACTAATAATATCAGCTTTAGTTAGCGGGCATATAAAATATCTTTCCTGACATTCTGTTCCATTTTGAGACTTAGATGACCAACCCGCTTCGACAGCTTCTTCAAATACGGATAGCACGGTTCGTTCATTCATTAAATCTGGATTAGTGGGCTGTGGCATTGACTTGCGCTTCCAGCCGGATCTAATGAAATTTATTTTTTCATTAAAGTACCCTAATTCAAAATTAATTAAAATTAAGCTTGTGGCTTTGAAATCAACCCTTACTTGTTCAGAGCGGAGAGGGTGAGTTTAGTTTCACGGGGTAGCTTATACCCGTATAAGGAGTGAACTTGCAGCTCACACAATGTCCGAAGCAAACAATCTTGCATGTCCAATCGACGCAAAACCTAATTAGCAGAAATCCCACAAAGTCATACAACCAGTACAGTTGGATTTTGTATTATGCTTTTAGATTTTATATTTTTACCGTAAACATAGTTTCCGCAAGCCTTTCTTTATCTCGAATTACTTTTGGATCCGTTGATCGTTTTCTTCTACTCGATTCACCAGTGACGATTTTATTCAGATCAAGTGGTAGAATATTTAGGTAGCGTAGCAGCATTAGCTATTCAGAAAATAAAGTCCTGATGAACATTTCTTAAAATTTTAAATCAATGGGTTGAAGATCCGATTTACCTTTAGAACAATAAGCCCCAGCATAATCGACTCGAAGGGCGAGAGCGAGAAGTACCAGGAAGATGATGGACCCACAGAAACATTTGTCACAACTCCCGAGGCGGATTTTAGAATGGACGATGAAACCAAACCAAAAACTGAAGCTGGAATCAATGGTCCAGGAAATTGCAAAGGACATTGACTTCTTAGATCTAATGACATTATTCAGAAATTTCTGCTGCTAGGAATCAATCAAAAAATGCACCGAGAATATCAGACTGTAGCAGTTTTGGAAATCGGCAAAGAAATGAAGCCACAAAATCATAAGACCGTTTCAGTTTGCTCTTATTTGTCAGGTTAAAGTTTAACAGGTTTAAAACGCTCCAGTTATTTGTCTTACTAATCCTACGGCTAATTGACGTTGTTGGTGTGTCTTCTATTCATGTGGAAGTGGGACAGCCCGTTAAAGTTATGAATAAAAGATCTGGACCACTTAAATGTATTACAGCCTCCATAGTGTACCTCTTTAATCCTTTGATACAGTTCCGTGTGTCTGCATAGATAACTGCTTTTTTTTTACCTGAGTATGAACAGTCACTGAATATTTGTTGTACAAATAGTTAGAACGTTATAATTTATAATCGGCTACTACAGTATTCATTCAGACTCCCCCAAAATAGCTTAAATCACAAGTCGTAGCACTAATGTAACGAAAATGAAGATCTGTATTCCGAAGAGGACGACGCATCGATTGAATAAATTTAAAGCCGCATTTTCATAATCCGAATATATGTTAGTGCCTTTACAAACGATCTTTTCTGATTTCAAAGTGTAGCTAGAGGAATAGTTTTTGTCTACCATCTTCCCTTGTGCACCTCTATTAAAGCTCCGTCTCCTCAATGAATTGGGCCCGCTACGAATTGTCTCTGCTACAGTATGAATTATCAGCTATGAACTGTCGCGCTATGAATTGTCGGGATATGAAAGGTCGTAGATTACAAATATCGTATATCGCCAATCGCCATATTCTAAACGTGAGCTAATTTTAGATAATGAGATGATAAACAATAAATCGTCTAATTCTAACACAGTTCTAACACAGTTCCCCAAATAGATGTGAAAAAGTTGTTCCGACTTAAGCTAAGGACTTAATACATAGTTGTTGACCGTTGATGCAAGCTTTACTTCGAATATCCCAATTTTTTACACGACAAGTAATTACGGATGAACGAGTTGGCTCGTGTTTTATTTATTTTGATCATATATGTTTGTCATACCAGAAGAAATTGCGCTTGAGTTGATGCTGTGCAGAAATTGAGTTCCTTGGCAGCACAAGAGAAATTAGCGGAGTGGAAGTAAGGATAATTGAAGAGGTTCACGTTTCAGGTTGTTGTGCTCTTTTCTCCTTCTTCTACCCTACGATTCATTTTTATTGTTGACTGAACTTGACTTTCTCCGACTTGAAAAAGGGTTCACGGAAGAGGCGAACCAAAGAGCCTGTACTTGACAAGGAGAGCACCTTTCCAGGAAATCAGGTTTTGAATTTAATCTTAGAATTACATGCACAACAATAAATTCTTATTTACAACATGCTTCTCCACTCTATGTGGTTGAGAGAAAACAGGTTCCATTAAATTTTCAACTTGAATATATTTCTTAAAAACTATTGCCATGCAAGATTTTTTCCAGGTCCATAGTGTACTTGCTACTCTGAAACCTAAGAAGTGCATCCATGAGTCAAGACCACGACACGTAAAACACGAGTGGGAACCAACTCCCACTCCCATTTCTATTTCACATTTCTTAGAAGCCAAAAGCTAGCACAAAAAAAAATATTTGAGACAAATTGAGAGTCTTGTACATTCGAAGAATGCATTTAATTTAGGCCTGAAATTGGTTCCAAGAAAACAATATGAGAATTTTCGGTAGCTTCAATTTTAATTTGGTGTTAGGTAAAATATATTTCGACTCGTGAGACTTGGCAAAACAAAAGATTGGAATACTAACGAAAATATTCAGACTGGTATTTTGTATTCTGCTAATCAAAATATTAAATTCCTTATTTCGCTTCGCAGAAAAGTGTCCTACCTACATACGTTATTATTCCAAAGTATAGCGATATTTTGGGAATCATTCAATTAAAACAAAAAATCCTCCTAGTCTTAAAGCATTTGCATTGCACCAGGCACGGATTATATGGGCATTTCCTTCAATAAGACACAGGCTGCCGTCGTTCATCTTGTCAAAACCAAGGTGAAAGTACGGCATTGCAACAAATAGACTGATTCGACTGCCTGCGTGGGCAGGCCTGGTGAAATATGAAACTCACAACTTCTTGAACACGGTTAATTACATGGTTGCTGAAGCGGAGCTAAACTTTGACAAGAACTGGGACATGGTGAAAATTCACTTTTGACATCCTGATCAAAGCCAGAGAGTCCTTGACAGCACAGAAGGACAGAACACATTTGTATCCCTTTAATTAGAAACTACACGCACACTGAAGAAGGCGTCATTCTAAAGCTATTTATTTACTAATGCTCGCTTGAGAGGTTTTGAGCAAGTTGCAAATAATTGAAAACGGGAATTAAAGTGAAAGAGGATAGAGTCTAAGACATGTTATGAAACAGGTAATTCATACATTTTGGTGAGATACTTGTTAGCAGCTTTACATTTCAGTTTAAACTTTATACTTAATTTATAAACAGTACGACTCGACGGTACACCTTTTACTGTGACATGTCTAGTGCTTTAATTTTGTTGAACTATTACAAATATCTATTAATTACGTGATATAAAAACGCCGTTTCAGAATAAATCAAATCAATTTTCTTCAAAATACCTTGAAAAACCAAAGCCAGTGAATTATCGGATCCCGGTAACAAGCAAAATTAGTCCACTTTTATTAAACTTAAAAACTATTAACCGTTTTCGTTCAAAAGCCGTAAGCCGTAAAGTCAATAAACTTTATGAATCACCAACCCACGTGCAAAACCTAACGATAAGTACAAATATTGAGCCTTGAGCTTACTGAAGCCTACTAAATAAAGTAACTCAATAATGTCCTCTATCAGATTGGCCCTGACAAACGGCCTTAAACTACAGATGCATCAATTCTAAGAGCAAGGTAATAGGCACTGCCACGTGTGTGTGGAAGTGTGATAGCATGTGTAAATGCAGCTATTGAAAAGCAAAACTGATTCAGTTCATACTATTATCTCTCTCAAAGTCACATTTGTGAGCTTTCACTTCCGGCGAATTTGAATTCAATGGAGTAGTGAAAGTAGGCTGAATTTTTGATTAAATATTCCATCTGCCTTTTCTTGGCACTGGACGAACAGTTGTGAACTTTCTGCGTACGTGGAAGTAATTTCAGCGTTAGTTGCTTGAATGCATAGGAGCCGAAATAGGAGAAAAAATCGGGGCTTCCACTTGGTCATTTCTGGCTCGGATTTTCGGCTATGCGTGAAATACGTATCTAATTTTTGTTTCAAGATTTATAAATCCATAACGGAAATAAATTTATTAGACTACAAAAAATTAGTGTGATATAGCAGAATAAAAGTCATTCATACCAAAGCGTAATTTATTGCACGTAAATTTCCCGTGACCTCATGAATGTTTAGAACGTGAATCTGCTAACTGACTGAAAGATTGCTTCTCCGAAGCAAAAAAAAAAGAGTTCCGTGCTTGGTGCTGTCGTAAATATATTAAAATGTCAGGTTTCACGTCTCGCCGGACGCCAATCCAAGGCATTATTGGAGCATTGGAGACCCATGGCTCAAGTCGAAATTGAAGCCTTGTGAAGCCCAAAGGTTGGAGCCCAGGCTCCAAATCAGAGTATCACGTATCAAGCCTGTCATGAAAAATTTTCAAGAGAGCAGTGCAAAAGCTCTCACCCATTGTCAAAAACTACTTTTTTTAAGGAAACCCACAGCTGGATATTAAATTATTAAAAAACGGATTCGACGTCCAATGTCCATGGTGAAAGTCAGGAACTTCGGATTGCATTACGGGTAGGCGTTGAAGGTAGTCTGTACTTCCAGGCCAGTAGTCTCTACACTGCTCCAATTTTTAACTGCCGCAGGGTTTTCAGTCCGAGAGAAAGCTTGCTTTCTCCTTTTTTTTTAGCGAAACTTCGTGATCTGATGAAAATGTAATTATGTTAGTGTTGTAAATTCTTTTCTTCTTCCCAGAAGCTTCTGTATTTTTATCACAAGACTTTAGTAGAGTATATTTAGTCGACGCATGTAATTCAAGGTTTGCCGCTGGCGTTGTTTATACATGCTGTCAGAGTTTGCTTAAAAAAACCGTACTACAGCACATATTAAGGTTAAGCTCTCCATAGCTACATACGCAAGATTAATGTTCGAGCATCTGAAATGTGTTGAATGTATGTACTTGGTTCGAAGCTTTATAATTTAATGAATTTCTCAGATTCTCAAATCAAGATTTACCGTGCAAAAAGTAAACGCGCTGTTTTAAAATTTTATAGTTGAATCCATCTCGAGGGATACGCGCCTGGAAATTTTTGTGCAATTAGCGATAATAAACAAGCTTAGTACAGGGTCAACTTATTTTTTTATAAAAGCTCTGCAATGCGACTGATGTGATAAGCAATATATTCGCAACCTTTATTCGTCTCCTACCACACCCTGGCAGTGCATTTTGGCTTAAAATTAATGAATTCGAATCATGAAAGTCATGCTGGGGGAATTTAAATATTTTAAAAAATGAATCAAGAATTGAGTGGATAATCATTTAGCGCGTAAATTGCAGCTTCCAAAGTATTGGGCAGTTGAAATGGAACCCAATTACGACCGATTTCTCCTGTTTTTCATTCGTTTGGAGGTCACAGGCAAGCCTTACACCTTACACACGCTATACTTTATAGTTGCTTTCACTTGCAAAAACAACTATATGACGACGCAGGGAAAGTCAACGTGCTACCTGAAGTTGCACTTCTTGAAGCATCTGCTTGAACTTTGGATCATGACTGTGAAATGCATGACTATCGGGATCGGGGCTTGAGGTCAAGTATCCGCTTTCAACCCACACGGGGATAGTTCGCTTTGAGCTGTAAGACTCTAACATAGACTTCAAAGTGTGTAAGTGAAGGAGCTTAGCAGAGAGCTCAAGTTCATATTATGCGCTTTCATCCCTGGAATCCATTTATTTAACTCTGACTGAGCCTCTGGCCCCGTGTCGTCGTCCACAGAAGTATTGTCAGCGCGCGCCCCCACTGAACATTCCTCTTGAAAACAGAGCCTTTATTTAGGATCAGAGCTCGCGTATAAATAAATTGAAAGGGAGAAACTAAATAAAACTACAGTCTACAGTGTTCAACTTGTGCTCAGCTTCAATTCCCCTATATCCCGCTTATGCCGTTGTTCCCTGCCTAGCCTGCTGCTGGTGGGTCTCGAGATTTATAATAACACTAAATCCCCTTCAAATTGGAAATTCTCAAGTTTTTCTCAAGGCATAACAGCAGTAGTTTCTGCTTTCGTTCCGTGGAATTCCATCTAAAATACGCTTTTCAGAAACGAAGATGAAGAACAGTGTGCTGAAGGGCAGTATTGTACTTTCTACAAGGCATGTGGCATGTTAATCTAGGAGGCTTTTGGTTTGACTTTCATCTATTGTTTCAGCGAGCAGAATTGGTTTTGGGAAGCAAAATCTGTGGTGAGTGAAAGTGAAATCTACTTTCTACGCTGGTACATGGTACACTATGTTTTGCTGCGTTAAAGGACTATGCCGGCAAGGAGAAAGTCAGTATTTCTAAAAATGAGTATCAGTAGGTCACCAAAAATTACCGAACAAAAAAATTAATTTTTTGCCGAAACTTGTTAAGTAGTTACGGCATCTCCTATCATTTTAAAAGCAATAAATGCATCCACATAAATTGCGCAGTTAAGAACTGTCGTGAAATCGCCCAGATCTTGCTTCATCCAAAGCCCAAGCCAGCGTTAGCGGTTACCAGCCTCCGTACAGTTTTAAACCAAACGGAGAAGACTGCTTTCTCAACCTCAAACTTTCACTTCTTCAATACACACTGCCTTCGAAAATGCTATGTCATATTCTATCATTTGAAACTCATATTATATAATTTATAATGTATTAGTCCATGGAAGCAAGGAAACAAGCACTTTGAAAGTTACATGTTACTCCACGAGTTTTTACTGTAGAATTTAAAATTTCACTTAAACAAACTTTTCTTGTCGAAAACTTGGAAAAACATGATCACAAGAAAGAATAACGTAACAGGCGCAATGTGCCCATGCATATTTAAAACGTTTTTGAAATTGATGCGTACACTTGTTACCAGTGAAAGTGATTTAGGATAACTCAACTGCCGGGATGAAATATCTTGCAACGTGTTGCCATTGCAAAGCTCAAGAAGTCAGCGAACCAGATCTGATCAGTCGTCAATTGAATCAAAAATCATATTTATTTAATTTGATTAAATAGTTTATATTTCTTGTTTCGCTCTATCTTCGATCGCGAATAATAGATGAAACCTAACCTGCCGTAAATATTCAGATACCCCTGTATACTGTAGTCTAGACATATCCAATCGTCTTCTATATGCTTTTACACCACTTTCAAAAGTTTTGTCAAGAACATGTCTCTTGTTACTTGTTAAGTTATCTATGTACTTCTTTTTGAAAGTACTTCCATATGAGAATGTTTTCCTGTAGTTATCCTAAAATGATGTTTTGGTGTCTATTGGCTCATATCTTATCAAAACGAAAAAAAAGCAGACAGCGTCGGAGTCGGAAGCTGGTACTAGGTGGCCTGGAGTCATGTCATGAACAAGATATGTATCGATGATCGCCACAAAATGGGAAGTACGCTTATAGTGCGTTATAAAAATATATGTATTTTTGGTCTTGCAATCCGATATATGATAGTAGGTATTAGGTATCTGCCCAAGGGATCGAGCACAATTCGCGAAACCTAGTTTTTTTAAAAGGCGGATTTGAAGCACTCTTATCGAATTCCCATCTCTTTCTGAGATTTCAGGCACAATCAAAAATAGGTCTTCAAAATGCAAAAAGGTTTCAAACTTGTGACCTTCGAAAATGTGTGACTTATTGACTGAATTGTAAGTCTTCGTTTGAGTTCGGAATATTATGAACGAGTAGAAGATAATTCTATCAGCGAATGGAGAAAGTTTACTTAAAGCACAAATTAGTTTAGCTGAAATTCAGCTAAGCTAAAGATCAAATATGGCAATTAATTAGTGTACACTTGCCGTTGGTTAAATCTGTACGTTAACAAAACGTAGACGAGATGATCGTTTTAAACTCATAATCCCAACAGCTCTTGTACTTAAGCCGGTATAAATGGATAAACATTTACATGCTCTTTCTTCTGAAGTAGGTGTCATTAGGGATGTTGAGAGAAAGTTTGTCAAATCCGGAATCCGGTCCAGGTGGAAAAGATTACTCCATATCTTACAGAAACAGAGCCTCAGCCGCGGCAGAAGCGGAGACAGGGACAGGGACAGGAAGAATGGCAGAGTGTACGTACACGGGACGTGGGATCGGGGAAAGTCTAGAATAAGCTCGGCTTGCCGTGGGAGAAATACACGCATCTCCGGATTTCCTGTTCGGTCAATTCGTCTGACATGATGGCTGAAACTTCAGCGTGCGGCGTGCTTGACGTCACAATAATGTTGTGTTCATCTCCAACAAACCGATCACATGGGACTAATCCTAAGACGACACGAATCGGTCAAACTTCTTCATAAAACTGCTGTGTGTGGTCCAGTAAATTGTTACTAGAAAAGAAACATGCTCCATTTCCATTTGCCTGGAATATAAGAGTTTTGTGAATACTTAGGACTTGGACAAGCACTTGAGAGTAAATACGAAATCATCTAAATCTAAACGCGAACTTGTGTTAAAGGTCACAGGTATCCTTACTTTGATCGAAAAACACAGAGAAGTCAAACAGTTAGTGCTGAATCGCTAAAAGTTAGTAAAAATTTTCAA
>VNWX01002285.1:0-12516 GCA_009869905.1 Ceratophysella communis | reverse complement strand
GCCCCCCCCCCCCCCACTACTCAATATTAAATTCTAGACCAATAACTCCGAACGCCAAACATCCGAGTGGAACAAGCTTTCTCTTACGTTATATCGAGTCCTAGATTCGTTACCCGAATCTTATAATTCGCACGGCATTGTACCGGTTGGTCCTGGCATCTGAAGTTACTATTTTGAGATGCCGTAAATCAACTACTCGTATTTCGTATCGTATCGCTATACGAGCAAGAAGCGACGAATGAATACAGAAGTACAGTAAATGATAAATACATAGAATATGAACTGGATTCTTCTTGTGTTCTCCAAATTGTGGATGCGTGACAAGATCTCATTTTTCGTCCATGTTTCGTTGGGCAGCGAGTGAGGCACTTCATTCAGCGAACCGACTCCTCGTACTACAATAGATTACTACACAAACTACAAAGCATGAGAACTATTTAGTCACACGCTGGGCTCAACGACGGACACTTTAATGGCTCACCATTTACGCTCCGCTTTTGTTTGACTCATGAGCGTCATTACTAAAAAGTGATGATTCTACACAAACTACAAAGCATGAGAACTATTTAGTCACACGCTGGGCTCAACGACGGACACTTTAATGGCTCACCATTTACGCTCCGCTTTTGTTTGACTCGTGAGCGTCATTACTAAAAAGTGATGATGATCTCTGGGAGCTTGGGCGTTAGGTCTGAGCTGAGCGGTTTAGTTATGTTTGGCCGTCTGCATTATGTGTAGGTATACAATTTCCAATATAAGCCGTATTTAAACCGAAAATCCACCCAGAAATTGCAAACTGTTTTATTAAAATATTTCAGTTAATTAAACGCCATAATTTTTTTATCCAAAGCTTTAACATATTTTCAATGCTATTATAATTAGTTTTTCGCCGGGTTTTGTAGCAGAATTAATCCATTACGAGCTCCGCTCTGACCCGACTGACCTTAACATGACCGGAAAAAATGCCTAAAATGCAACCTGCCTGTCTTGCAGCTGCAGCCAGCTAGCATGAAACTGCATAGTATTCATTTGAATTATAGAAATGCAGGGGTGAATTCAGGGACATTATGAATTCTTTCTGTTTTCTCCATTTAGTTCTCTGAGAAAGGCGACGAGTGAAAGTTGTGCCTGTTTCCATTTCATTAGATCAGAGTTCATTTCATAAATGATAAGGCAGTCTTCTCGCTCTTTTCCCTTTTTTCTCTCACGCTCAAAAAATCCAATGTCTCAAATTACTTTTTTTTCCTTCATTCTTTTCATTTCTGGCTCTCCTTCCTCTCCTGCTTCCTCCCAATCTGAATATCCCCCACCCGAACTTGCATATTTACAACCATTTTCTTTCGATATTAATGGTTTTCAGCTTATAAAAAAGGCACCAGGTAATTCCAAACGCGTAGTCATTCTCTGCCAACTAATCTCATTCTTCCCCTTACACGTTATGCATTAAATAGACTAGGCTCCCGCTTCCGGGTAATTATTACGACACTGTTTTTTGCTTCGGTTTTGATTTATGAATTTTTCATATGGTTCAATATCTGTATTCACCCGCTATTGTGTTTTAAGGCATTCTCGATGTCATCTTGACTGTATAATGCTGAATATTACGAATTTTGAGTCAAAATCGAGTGCAAATTAAGCCGGATTTTAAGCCTCGAGTAAGAAGAAAGGTGCATGTGCCACATTTAAGATGGTACTTTTGAGCCTTGTGCCCTTATACTTATCTAGAGGCAGACAAATGGCAAGGTGTTAGAAGCCTGATGTAGTGTTCATTCCCTGCTCATTAACTCCACTCACTTTCTCCACTTGTCATGGCAGAAAGGGGCTGCTAATGCTTATGAAACCCGCTCAGCCGAATCCCGAATTCTCGGAGAAAGTGGGTACCCGTCAGGCATGCTGTGTGCTACTTAGCCCTGGTTCAAGGTGTTAGAAGCCTGATGTAGTGTTCATTCCCTGCTCATTAACTCCACTCACTTTCTCCACTTGTCTTGGCAGAAAGGGGCTGCTAATGCTTATGAAACCCGCTCAGCCGAATCCCGAATTCTCGGAGAAAGTGGGTACCCGTCAGGCATGCTGTGTGCTACTTAGCCCTGGTCGTAGTGCAGGAATTACATGAGCCATCACCGTCTTCCGCTCGCTGATTAGCCCCGATCTGTTTCTGACACTTCCCGCCTCCCAACTCCCGCCCCTGCAGCCTATTTTTCACCTCTTCCGCTCATTTACCTCATTGTCACAGTGCAGGAGACTATGCAGACGGTGTGCCTTAAGTTCGAGCTGATCAGCACTTCCTGCCGCTCCACTTAAACATTAACATTCATCAAGACCTCCTTTCTCGGGAGCAGTAGGGGGCTTTCTCCCTGGCGTCTAATTCAAATTAAATTTGATTTGGTGTGAGACTCTGAGGCACTTTCCCCTTCAAAGGAGAAAGTCGGGAGCTAAGCGACTTTCAGATTAACGCGAAGTGTCCAAAATGTCTAAATGCTCTGACATGACACTATGGTGTGACACTGAGCACTGTGAGGGATGGATTTAATTACATGTTAGATTGGGATCCGGGATTTTAAAAAACTGTGTAAGCATTTTTCTGTATGTTATACAGTGTTATAGCGATATGCATTTTTTTGATACAGTTAAGTGCAGCTTAATACGCTCGACTGATTCTTGCTGCGGCATTTCACACCTTCTTGGTGGCATTTTACGACCCTGTGTGGGACATACGACACAATCAAACTCTACGCAAAGGCAGTCGCCCCTAATATTTCAACTGAACTGACCTCGAGTTGTACTCAGATTATTTGAGCGCAAGGGTACCTAGCCTTCTCTGACCACCGGCACATTATTTTCTATTCTGTCGCACAGCACGAAAGAAGTCAGTTCTTGAAAGCGTGCGAGCTTGCTTGGAGTTCCGATTCCCAGTAATAAAATACCAGACGGCCTTTGAAAGATCTGACTTCGACTAATCTTTCGAATTTTTCAAATTTTAAAATCAGTTAATCGTAAGTAATTTTTAAATAATTTTATTGAAATTTACGCACGTATTGAATTAAATATGAATTGAGTATACGAATTCGAGTTTACAGATATTAGAATCCAAATGAAATAAATATTTCCTTGTCAAATTTAATGCCGTTTAATCAAATTAAAATAGCTGCGTTTTTGAGTGCCTGTACATTTCTGTAGTTGATTGGGCAAATTAAAATAGCTGCTTCTTGGAGCGACCGTGAACTTCTGTAGTTGACTCGGCGAAATTCAGCAGTAGAAACAGTTTAATTATGATAATATACATTTAACAAGGGACTTTAAGCTCATTTTAACTCTATGCTGTTGGACTAATAATCCAAGAACACTCACAGAGCATGTGGTCATAACACTTATGATAATATCTTTTTTGAAGCGTTTCGAGAAATTCAAGCATTCCACTGTACAATGCGAGTTGGTGACTTGACTTATGCCCATAGAGCCGTAAATTAAATGTCCCTATTCCAAATCCCAATACCTGTTTTTATGGCATATCTGTAGGTAAACCTACGTGAGACCCCTACGCTGTGGCTGTAAAGTCCTGGAGGACTTTTATAGCTCTTTTGGTTTCCGGGTGTGATCTCAGCTGAAACCAAAAGAGCTGGGCTGGGATTTGGCTTCTGCCTTGGTCACACGCACTCAATGACAGTAACCTTCTTACTTTGACTTCTCTGTGTGTCATAAAACCTGGGCCACTGTTTGAGAATTTTAATTTATGAGCGTCCAGCCAGAACCATAACCTTTAAACGTTTGGTCGCTACCTGCTGGTCTGGTCACAAACTCGAAAATGTTCACACGAAAATAGAATTATTGACTGTGCGGGGCATGGGTGCGTTCATATGCATCCGCTTCAACTGGTAGATTTCGTCGGAAATCAGCATTTTGCGCGTGTATTTTGTCGGGGAGCATTTGTAAAAAAATACTGCACCGTATGTTACTGTAAAATCAGTAACCCTCCCGACGACGGAGACCCGCCCGTCTATTCCATATTCCCCTCTGCAGAATCAACCTGTCACTTGGCTGTCATAATTTTCTGCTTTCCCTCGAGAAAGGCCTTGGCTACATGGAAATGTGAAACTTGACAAGGTAATTTGTCTCCTGAGGAAAAAGGAGTGAAAGTGAGTCAGCTGCAGGGAAAAGCCAAGATCAAAATTGACGGGTTTCTAACACTAGCATATCCAGCAGCATAGAAGCAGCGGGTTCCAGATCTCGACTTCGATCTCCAGACTTGATACGTGATTCCTTCACATCGGGATATTTTTCTCAACTGGAACTCCGAGAGGACAGATCGACAGATCAGAAACGCATTTTCCGCTCAAGTCTTTAAATCTTGAAAATTTTTAAGACAAAAGAGATCGGATATGAACGTCAATATTAAATGCGGGGTGACTCGTTCAGGGTTCAAGCCAGGCCACTTTCCGTATGGCTGTAGTCATTCAGATATATTCGATAAACAGAGGCTCTAATTTGCTCAACCAAGCGAACCAAAAAGTTGTATTGTTCTCGTCCAGACAAAATTGATGAGCCAAGTTTTAGCAATCAATCTGAGAGCTTTTGTTATGAGCCGGCGGAGAGGCTCAAGTCCTGCTAGCAGCCTATTTTCACAATCAATTGATTTCATTTGAGGCTGAATCTGTAGTCCTATTTGAGGAAGAGTAGCGGAGTAGTTGAGGTTCTTCAATCTCAACAATAACTTGGGTGGTGCCCACTACTTTTCGGTTTTCAGAGTTCCTGGAAGCTAGAAGCCAGGGGAAACGACGAAACGAACTCCAGCTCAGTTTACGACTTTCAGACTTTCTCCAGCTACAACTTTCACTTTGCCTTTGCTTTTTGCTGATTTGACAGTTACATGAGCTGAGAGAGGGAGCTTATGGCAAAAACTATACTCTGAACTCTGTATATACATACATCAAGATATTATAGCTTTGGGCTATAAAAGTAAAGCCAGGCAGGATCTTGGGGTATTAGTTACCAGTTTTGTGCGGATGTTTAAGGACTTAGGACGTCATGTGGAAGGAAGTGAGTGCTACCCTCATCTTCGGATCTATTACGAGCTTCCGGAGCTTAGGGCACGGCAACGAAATGCTGATCAAACAGGGTTGAAAATATTACACAGAATAGTAAACTTCTGAATTATTTAATTGGCCATTTAAAATTAAATTAAATTCCGAAACATAATTTAATATTTAAATTTAAAAATGAAGTTCGTTTCCAGATTCGGCGACGTTGTTCATTTATAATAGTTTTCCGATTTGGCGTTCTCGCTGTGTTAAAAAATTCAATAAAAAATTGAATATTTTAAACGAATTTTCATTATACTGGCCTAATACTCTGCAAAATTGGTAATTCTCCAACCTGTTCTGTACAAGTTTTTTTTAACTGAGGTGCTTTTTACCTGTGGCTGGTAGTACTGGTCACTGTTTACGTAACTAATCAGTATGGCGTGACTGGTCACTATGGCGATACGGATCACTACCGTACCCACCTCAGTAAAAATTGAATATTTTAAACGAATTTTCATTATACTGGCCTAATACTCTGCAAAATTGGTAATTCTCCAACCTGTTCTGTACAAGTTTTTTTTTACCTAGATTAAATCTGAATGAGTGACCTTTTTTTACAGTAAAGATATAAAAATTAAACCCAAGTTTGTAGCAATAAAATTGCATACGATGGAAAATGAGTCTAAACATTCACATGCTTTAGAATTCCAGTAAGTAGTCGATCTTCAGACAAATTCAAGACGAGATGCTATACATGCAATGTGCTGAGAGCAGAGTGAAATAATTCAGTAGTTTTCCCAGTTGTTCTCAGCTTCTGTTTTGTGCTTAAGCCGGATTTAGGGACCAGAGAGCTCCTTTTCTTGTAGAGCTTTCCCTCCTTACTGCCTTGTAGAGAAGTCCATGAATATTCAAAAGCCCATCATGATGACGAGGGACGAGCTCCTAGCTAATGGGATTCCCCTTTCGGCATCAAATTAGACAAATATATTATGGGCTTCTTAGTCTAAAGGCCCCCTTCTCCGTAAAGTAAGCCTAATGGTAATTGCTCAATGACGATGGCAATAACAAGAGTTACGGGAGCCTCTAGACCTTTCTCCAAGTTTTACATTTTTTCTGAAAACGGCTCGGATCAAATTCCAAAATCTGTTTAATTAACTAGAGCTGGGTGGTACATACTGCTGTATTTTTTACTTGCAACTACGCTTATGTGCTTGAAGCAGTTCGAAATCGTTAAAAATTGTCAGTGACTCATTTTTTTTAAGCAGAGGGCTGCAATTATAAAATCGTTTCATTTTATTGCCGACTCGAAATAATTAATAATCTGCTCCCTAAACTCAAATTTAAATTTTTAATTCTGTAGTTATTATACTTTCCCACTCGACCGATAAATACCTTCTATGCTTCCGAATCTTCCGGCTGGATGTAGAGAAATCTGGCTTTCTTATTCTTACTCGAAATACTATGTACGTACGTACAAACACAGCAGCAGTCCGGATTGTGTGTGGCGTTGGGCCGTGAAAGCAGAGCGTGGGCTCTGTAGTATGGGGAAAGCGAGAAAGTAGGGAGTCGTCGGAGCTTAGGGCTTGGAGAGTGGAAGTCGATCTAAGTCTGGATAATGAAGTTTAATGAAAATAATAATTAATGAAACAAAGAGCATTAGGAGCAAGAACGGGAGTTCCAAGCTCCTGCTCCAGCCAGATACAAGACCCCACATGGACTCAGGGCTTCGCTGTTAGCGTCTTGCGCTCAAAATCTCTAAAATTTCAAAGTCTGTAGAAATTACATCGTTTTCACTGCATATCTGCCGAAATTGGACACAACAAGTGACCTACAATTATTGAGTATCTAGGGAAACTGTCGGCTTGAAAGAAGCTCAACCTGGAGAGGAGAAAGTGCTGCTTACTAGGCCATTAGTGACCCCTTATGAGCCTGACCTTAACAGATCCCTGCTTTCCCTGGAATTTGAAGGCGAGTGAATTTTAGGTCTAGGAAAGTCCGTGTTTGGGGAATGAATGGTCGAGATGTTGTGTGCCTGGCTGGCTGGAGCAGAGGCGGCCGTTCCAAATCTCTCCAGAGCCTAATCCGCTTTCATGCATCTACAATTCCAGTAAAAGTCTCTTGTCTCTCTTCTAATTCCTGGAAAGTGCCGAGCAGCGTCTTTTGTCTTAAGCGCTGTACTTTCTAATTCACTTTCCTTCTTCTCCTATAAGCCTTTCTCCAAGCTTTCTCCTTGTAAAGGCTATTGGCTACAAGGCAATACTCCCGTGCTAAGCACTGCCCGGTTCCATGGAATCGGCTTTCTCCGAAGAGCGTCTTGTCGATTGGCATGGGGCTCAAGCTGGATTAACGCTTTGTTAAAGGAATTGAAGTGTCACATTTCGAATTAAATTCGCTTGCGTAGCTTCAGCTCAACATTTGATGATTGGAAGCGCACATCCGTTTAAAACAATAAATTTGCGCTATCAAACATTATTTTTTCCAATATGAAAATCCAATTCAAATAATTGACAGTTTTACAGGTTCATTTGGTAGAAATCTAGAAGCAACAAGAGATTAGCCAACGTCTTAAACACGTGACAGCATTTTTCTGAACAGCAGCGATGTTGAAATGACTCTAAAAATTAATAATTTAAATCTTGAATTTGTATAACTGCTACAAGTCTGCAGTTCTAGATTCCGTACTGATTGAAGAGCCCGGCTGTTCAAATGAGCTGCTAAATAATAGAAGCCTCATTTGCCTACTGCATTTGAGTTATAAAACGTGAAGAGGCTGAGTAGTGGAACGAAGTCCAGAAGCCGTGAATCCCTCCTCCCTCGACTTTGGGCTCCTAATTGTGACTTTGAAGTGTCGACTGTTTAGTAATGGAATCAGAGCTAGGCTCGAAAGGAGAGGAGAGAGACGGAGGAAAGGCCGGGAATAATTTTCTAAAAACTCAAGTGACATGGAAATGATTGGAAAGAGACTCAGGCTGATGAGAGAGAAAATTAGAGACGAGCAAACTCTTGACTCTCTTCCGCTTCTTTCTCCAGAACACAGTCCCGCAGAGAACTTCCAGCTCAGACTCAGTTTTACGGATACATTCACGATCTTGAGATTTCACGACAATTGATAAAAACAAAATACTTTTCAAAGTAAATTTAAATAAAAGATTGGTTTCTGAAAGCTTAAGAATTGAATCAATAATTGATTCAATTTGCAACAATTATTGTTGCAAATTTAGCCAGGGTACACCGATTTGTATTAATTTTCACAAAAATACGGGGATAAGATGATTTGATCCGCGTTGATCTATCCCGATTCGCTATTTTACTCGTCTCTTTTGGTGGAGCTCGTACAACTGAAGACGAGACGCTGTCCTAGCCTCCATGCCCGAGTTGTTCGAGAGTTTAGTTGAAGAGTTGTTGGCGTAAAGAAGGAGAGAAGATTGGAAGGGCGGAGCGTGAAAAGACAGGAGCTCATTAGCAAACACAAAGTAATTAACAAAGATCCGAAATTAAAGGCATTGGGGGATAAAGAGAGAAAGACCTCTGCTCTCGCTTCTCTGCATCTTCTGCCTGAAATACTACATGCTCTCCCTTGGCAGCTCTCATGGCCTTCCATGAATATGCAAAGCAAAACCCTCTCAGCCAGCACAAACTGCAGCTCCTTAATAACCCTCAAACAATTATTACAATAGGACCGAACTCTAAATGAATTGGAAAGAACCGGCCCAGCTCAGGGAATTCAGGGCTCTTATTTCATTAGCTCTCACCAGCTACTTACAGCTACACGGTATCGCAACTTTCTCCAGAATTTTGAAATAGTAAAATGCGTGCATTAAAGTATTGCTCAAAGGAAGTCGCGATAAAATTATATGCATATTTCATCGCGAAAAATATTTTAAATGTTTTATATATACTTAAAGGTTCGCTTTTTATGATTTGTTGTAGATGCTAAGTTGATATGTGGTCTGTGCGTCCCTTATTTACCGATTTTCGGGAACTCTAGAAGTATAAAATGCTCATTTTGCTTCCAGTCATAGATTTAAGTATTTTTTCATGAATTATATTGGCATTTTGAAAAGCAGCTTCCAAGCCTATCCGGCTGCCTGGGATTAATAGAAACTCAGGAATTAAATTTATTCAAATATAATTTCTGTGCAAAATTGGCTTAATAATTTAGCATAAAATACGTAGAATCTGGCAGATTTCTTTAGAAGGCAAATTTTCCTGTCTTTAGTTTATCTTTTTAAATTGCATTCGGCTAAAATCCAAGAAAACATGAAGTTGAATAACATAACACAACAGCTAAAGCACATGATTGAGCTCTGAATTCAGTGAACAATTTCCCGTCCCATCAACACTTGTCGTTATCACTAGGGCCCTACTTGGGCGATTAGCTTCGGCTCTGGGTAAGTGTGATCCCCCAGAGATTCATCGACACGACAATGATGATGAGGCTAATGAGACTGGGCATAATGGACTCTCTCACGACAGTCTCACACTCTACAAACAACTGGTGATGGGGTGCAATTATCGTTATTATGCTCGTCTATTTAAAGGCTCAAGTCGAGGCTAAGCTTTTGGATGCTGGATCTGCTTTCACTTTAGTTATAATTTTAGATGTCGTTTGTTTTATTATAGAAGCTTGTCTATTGATAAAATAGCTATTATGGAAGCTTGGCCAACTGAATTAAAGGTTTGTTTAAATATGAATGCAAACTCCATTCGAAAACGTAATTACTTTTATAATTATAAAATAATTTTTTGTATGGTGGAAATACAGATGCCAGGTGGGGAATCATTGTTACCTATATAGACGCGCACAAAGTCCTAATTTGAACAGACGCTCGGAGTTTCGCACAACGCTCTATAACCCTGTGAAAATACCCGGGTTTTCCCTGTTGTCCACAGCGGAAGCCCTGAAACTCAGTATTTCGAATGTCACTACATTTCCCGTGTTGAAACCTTTGGTCTTTCGGCCTCATCATTCCATCCGACTGCAATTCTCAGTATTCTCAATTCTCATTATACACGGCTCCACTGAGCACACGCCTGAGTACTCACATTGAATTGAAAGAGCGGACCTGGCCTGGCAGACTGAATGAATGCCAGTTCCATTGTACTTCAGTTCGTTCCAGAGAATTGTGTGTATTATGCATGGAGAGGACATTCTGGTTATTGGCATACCTGCGAGTCGACCAGATGTGGTGAAACGAATTCGGTAGCCCTCCATTTCCACAGCAACGCCACAAATGACAGCCTGGGTTATAGTCACTATGCTCTGTCTAACTGACTACACAAGCCTCTACTAGTACAATAGAATCTTCCCTACCTACCTCCCGATGTCCTGCTTTGTTGACCACGATTAATGACACTCATGTCATCAGTTAGGCTATGGAGTAGTCATGCAGAGAGTAGGACGCCTGGCTTTTCGTGTTTCGTGGGAAGCTCATAACAAAGTATTTTTAGAAGAAATGTATATAAAGTCATATTGCATTCGCGCGTTGTAAAATTATTAATTTGTGGAAAGAAATATGCATCATCGGCGAAGTCATATGTAAATAACATGAAATATGCCAAGCAAATGAATAAACCGATAAGCACATTATAAAGCGCTGCATAAGTGAGCATTAAGGTCAAAGGTCCAATTGTTAAAGTTTGAGCAACCAAAGGTCAAAGTGACGTTGAAACAAGGTAATTGTATGTACAAGGACGCGGTTGACTTTCTGTAACAAATAATTGACTACCAGTTTTTTAGTGCCAGTAAATTCCTGAGCGAGTATTTTACATTAATATCTTCCAATGATTTTTAAACAATGAAGCATTAAAAAAACGTATGTCACTGTTTCCGATTCCGATTTGTGGATTAGCAAATGTTTTCTAACTTCGCCGTCCTTGTTTAATGAAAGAGAATCTGGCTAAGTTAGAAATATGTAAGCGATCTGCCGATCGAAATGGACAACAGTACCATACTTTCAATTTATCCTGCCTATTGCCTAAGTATTTTGTGATTTGTAAATTTCATATTATGGTACTCATAAAACCGAAATAACCAAAAAAAAAATAAATAAATCTGCAATCTAATTATGCGTGTCGCGTGTCCTTTGTTTTCCTCCGTGTAATAAAATCTTCGTCTGCAAAACGTTTACCTAAATATAAGTGTTTTACACCGATCTAGCTTTATGGCCTACACAATCACTTTACTTCTCCCAAAATCTGTGCTTCCCTAATTCATTTGAGATTCATTTATGGGATAGAGAAAAATGTCTCATCTCATTCGGTTTAGGCGATCTTGATTTTGAGAGCATTTTTATTCGGCAAAACACTTCGTAAATGGAATTATTCGGGAATTTTTAATCTGTGTTTTTGGCGATTTTACCCTGAGCATTTTACGACAAATATTAAGATTTTCACAACCAAGGAATGCAATTAAAAATGCGCAAACACACGTTAGACTTTCTACAGTAATATTTGAATAAAGTTATTACCAGTTTAAGGTTTAGTGCAAATAAATTACTGAGCGAATATGTTATGCTTAAATGATTAATTAACAATAAGTAATTAACCCTCGATTTAGCCACTATGTCATCGAGTGCGAACTTAGGATCGCAAATTTTTTCTAACCTAGCCGTATTTATGTAATCCCAATCGGTCGGACTTGGTGAGGCATACTTCTGCGATCCGCCGATCGCAAAGGATATCAGTGACATATTTTACTTGTACTTCTTAAATATTATCGATATTGCCAGTATGTTTTGATATTGCCGATTTACGCGTGTCCTTCGTTATACTTCGATTATTAAATTAGAGAGTCTTAGTTTTTGAGGGCTAAATTCCACTAACAGGACAAAAAGGTTACCATCAGCGCACTTATTCAGCTTTAGTAAAATTTATTCCTGCATCCAAGCACCGCGGAGGGTAAGTTTTCGTAGCATTTGAGCGAATAAATATGCACTCAAAAAACCTTAATAACTGAATTGCATTTCATTGTTTACAATTCTGTTGAAATTAGCCAAGAAAACTGATTGAAGCATGAAAACTTTGATCCTACTGTTGTCAACCTTTCTGGTTATCTGTATATTCTCTGTTGCCGGAAAAGCACAATTCTGTGTATGCAAAAAATCTGTGACTGATATTGAAGCAGAGAAAGCAGAAGTCGCCAGGTGCTGCACTAATGTTTCTGGGAGTGCTAAAAATAACAAACAGAATAAGCCAGCTTGCGAAATTGACTCGGTTGAGGAAATGAAAATTGGTGGCTTTAAAACATGTTGTAAAGGAGACGAGATGAAAGAGCCGAGTGGATCATGTATTTAAATAAATCAGATTTCAATCATGCAAATAAAACTTGTCAATCTGATGACACTGATAGTATCTCAAGATCTCATATTGTGGCTTTTTCTTGACCCGTTGCAGAATACAGGTTACAAGTTACAAATATCAAGTTCGAATAGATAATCCCCTTGTTTTTCCATGATTTATTAGATCAGCCGTTTTGTATTGCCAAAATGCTACAGTC
>VNWX01002284.1:0-12521 GCA_009869905.1 Ceratophysella communis | reverse complement strand
TACATACGCCCAGATCTAGACTCCAGATAGAAGTGCCTGTAATTATGCACAGCAGGCAAGGTAATCGGCTATAAAGAAATTTAAATGCCATGCTTGCCTGATGCAGGTGGATATGGCTAGAACTGAATTAGGTTTTTTTCTTTTTCAGAAAACGCATATCTAAAGAGATTTCCTGGCGTTCTTTATTCCGCATTCTTCCGAGCCAGAGAAATTCAATTATAATAATGTAGAAGGGAGTGCGGATAAGGATTTCACTTTTTAGGCCAAAGGGAGCTTATATGAGAGTATTCTGCGTGTGTATACAAAGGCGCAGACGAGAAAATTCAAGCAGACGCTTAGGGCATCGTATACTGCTAAGCTACTATATAGGCCTAAGGGCCTTATGCTAAGACTGCGAGACTAATTAAAGTATTGGCTACGGACATTGAGATAATATTAGTATTATATCTTTCATTGGACACAAAAATATTTTTAAAATTTTTTAGAAAAAAATATGCAGGGCACGGTCTGTGGCCAGTGCATGTGGTATGTAGCTTAGATTTATTATTTACATTGACCTTGGATTACTCATGTAATCAATTCCGAATCGGCACATTTTATATGCTGTGCTACCGCCATGAAAGTTTTGATATCAAGCTGCCGTTCAGCAGACAATCGAGACTTCAATCAGATCTCTAGCTTGCCTTCAGCTGGCTTCGGCTTTTGTTCAATCCATCCGTCTGCCGGCTGAATCTTCCTCCGTTTTCTCAGCCGTGCTTGGCATTTTGTTGAGTTAGTCAATGCTGGCGTCACACGCCAGATTGAATCAAATCAAAGTGTACTTTTCTCCAGCAGCCCCCACGTCTTTATTTTTAGATGAATCTAGCCTCTAGCAATAACCCTCAAGCCTTTCTCATATGACCTGAATTCAACTCATATTTATTTACGACTTTTTCTTGAGATGGCAAAGTTGCTTTACTCGGGAGTTTATTTTAAGTGTGACTCTAGTCAATAGTGAAACGGAAATAAGTGTTTCCAATTATTTAGATCAAAGTTTCGAAAGTTCTGACGTGGGCAGTCAAAAAGGATTTATTCATCAAAAGTCGAAAATATTGACGTGTTAAGGCCGGGTTGCGGGTTTGGTACTAGGTAGCAGTTATATCCAGTTTCATTCCGTTTCGTAAATTACCATTTCGTAAATTGCCGCCTCGCAGAGCAGAATTGTCCGTCTAAACCTTCGTGGAGCTTTGACGGGAAAATTCAAACTCTCATAAGCCCGTATAAACAACTTGTCATTTTTCTTTGAGAAAACTCCGTAAATCGTAAATCATAAGACGCCACGAGAAACGCTAAACAAATAAACTTTCGATGTGTTGCATACTAGACACGACACAAACTCTGACAGAGAATCATGGAATTTTTGTTCGAACACTCTACAATACGCGGTCGGATGACGAGGAAGTTCTGCTGGCGCGGAAGTGGGTTTTTATTTATAGTCTGCCTTCACGTGCAAAGTGTAAGGACCCAAACTGCGTAGAAAGCGTGGGAGAAAGTCTCACTTTCTCTTTTCGACTTAAGGGTACATGCGGCATAATAGAATAATAGTGCAGTAGAATGTCAAAGGTAAAAGGGCTGCCGCTGATGCCTTTGCGTCGGGTTTTGGCGTGGCTATTGATGAGCGCAGCACAAAGCGGGGTGTTCTTATGGCGCCGGTCCAGCGGTACTGGTCAGCCTGAGGCAGCGGTTTTGAAATGGTCCGGTTTATTTATACGTCACAGAAAATCCAGCTAAAACCCCTAACGTTTCTCCTACCTTTAACACAAAATTTACCTTAAATTACCCGCTATCATTTAATCCGTCGTCCAAATTTTGTCCATCAGTCAGCGGCTAATTTTTTTTGTAAGAAATTGGCCAAAGTTTTGCAAAAACGTCGACTGTGGACTTCAGATTGTTTTGGCGGAAGAAAGTAATAAATTAAGTGAAATGCGGAGGCGTCGAGTGATGGGATAGACAGGTTTTTTGTCGAAGAAAGTTGAAGTTGTTGAGCTCTTGGTTTTAATATGGTGAAAGCATTTATTAACTTTTCTCTTGTGATTTTCTCTAAGTCTCTTGGCTCAGGACAATGTGCTTTTGCATAGTGCGGTTGAGGGTGGAGCTATGCTGCTGCTGCGGTCCAAGTTCAGGATTCTATTAAACCGGAAGTTTTTGTTGGAGTAGGGCAGGACAGAACAATGCCTGGAAGCAGCAGCGTTTCTGACTTAAGATTAGCTGTATTGGTTAAGCCCTAGTTTAAACTTTATGATAGAAATTCTTTAGCAAGACGTATTTGTTTTAACTTCTAATGCTCGTTTATGCCAAATTTTGGCAGGTCAGTGGACTCTTAGCTGCAATTTTCGCTGTTATGCTTGTTTATCTTGATAGACATCAATTTTATGCAATTATTGGGATTATTGGGGTAGCACACCAATCAAAACCAGTAATTTTCTTGTCTAAAATGCCTCTGCAAGAATTTTGCATTGACATTTGCCATTTATTCTTAATCTAGGTGTTTAACCATACAATCCGAATCAACGGCCGATTTCATGCAACGGACGGTTGAGCCCTATCCTACCCTGTTTTTTCTGCAATGCTATTTTCTTAATATTTTCCACCCAGTTTCTTTAATTTATTCATTAATACATACGTCAAACTTGGGTCAGCTCAGAGCATTGGAACGTAGCAGAAGCCAAGTAGTTTTTTATAAACTGCTGTTGAAATCGCTGAAATATTTACGGAGCACTGATGACAGTTTGATGCGGACCCCGTTTAAGATATCAGTGCATAAAAAGTTAATAGAAATACCGAAGTGTATTGCCCCATCATCGGTAGATAAGCTCATATTAAAAAAATACTACAAATATCTTGGAAAATGAGTTGTCATTTTGACAAAATTTGGAATTTCGTCAATATTCTCGAAATTATTTGTGAAATTTGACCTTAATTTTGCATCGATTTTTAAAAAATTGGTTATACCTTTCAACTACAAGGTATCAGAGAACATGTTTACTCTAAAAGGGCATGTTTGAGGGTATTAGAGCCCTGCATTTGTGTTTATTTGATTTGCCCAATAATTACTGTAGAAAGTCAAACATGTTTTCGCCTCGTATCGATTAGAACTTTGACCTCCACTTCGGTTAAATGACGTGGCTTATGCTGAATCGCTGTGTCCATACAGCCGTTAATTAAAGCGTTTTTTATGTCAGAAAGTGTCAATCAATACCGACATATCTTGGCCTTATTTTTGATAGTCAGTGCACGTAATTACAATTTTTGCCGATTTTCAAAATGGTTTTCAAATGTTTATCGCATGCTGAGTTAAAGCTCAGCTTAAAGATCGAAAACTAGAATTGAACCCTTATCTCAAACCCCCAGCTAAACTTTGGCATTTGTCTATGCAAAATACGAATGGGTTTTAGACAAAAGAATGTAATGGAAAATTTATTATTCAAATCACTTGATTCAATGGATACTATTGACCGCTCGGGAAATAGAGCATTGCTTTGAGTGGTTCTAAGTTTTTGACATAAGAGAAAACTGTAATCGATACGAAGGACACGGACGACAACGTCGCTTCGCCGGCATTTTAATGTTAGTTTGACTAGGTAGTATGGCTCTTCATAGCGTGTTATGGAGAAAAGTTTAAATTATTGAGTACCTAAGCCCACAGGTAAAACGGGTTCGGGTTTCCAGGTAGTATTTCTGCTATGTAGTATTCATGTGCTAAACGTCATGTGCCCCTTCTCGGTATGATTGATCCGACCATGAATAAATTCATAGATGGAATATAGATTTTATTTAATGCTCTGAATTGGCGTAGGTTTTTTGCAACACTGGTGATAGTCATGACAGTATTATGGTTTACGACTTCGACCGTATTTTAAAGGCATTTCGCAACAACGGTATTTGAGGTGCAAATATGTAGCAATAGCGAGGCATATCATTTTTATAGCGTAATAAAACTGTTAGCTGCCTAAAGTCAAACAGTTCAATATTTTTGGCAGAGTATTTGAGCTTTTGCCTTATTGCAGCTAAAGTTTTGAGGTTGCAATTAATCAATAATTTATTCGTTATTTGAGAACTTTGCCTAATTTTTTAAAGTCGTGGTTTATTTAAATTTAGGCTCACATAACCCGATTTGTAGGCATTTTTTAAATTAATAGTACAGTGCTTGTTATATTTTAAAGCCAAAAATTGTATCCAATATAACTGCCAGGGCTTATATATTATTTCAAAAGAAATAAATTTGACAAAATTGGCTTGATTTAGATAAAATGCCCGAAACTTTGGCTACTATTCAGGAAAAATATTTTTGTGACAATAACAACCCCATTCTTTGAATGCCGCCTAATTATTGTATTTAACTCCAAACATGCCAGCATACAGGCATACATGCGTATTCATAAAAACAGCTCGTACTGTAGACAACAAAAGTTAAACATGTATTTGTATCTATTCACGTCAATGAGATATGAGACAGCATGACATCGGGACACGCAGAGAAAGTCTTAGCCTGGCTCAACCCTTCTGGGACCTTTCTCTGTCAACTCCAAAAAGATTTTTGATTGCGCTTCCATTCAACGTATGAAAGGAAGACAAGGGTCGACTAATCAGACATAAATTGAGCCTGAAAGAACCAATAGAGGCGGCATGTCAACGCTATTACGTTATCAAACAACTACAGGAATTCAGATGGGAGTTCCATGGCAGTTTGTGCACTGTTTGGAACGGGAATGGAGATGGAGCGTGTCCTTTAGTAGATTCGTCTCGGATAAACTGGCATCAGAAAACCCACAGATATTTGTGCAGAGGGCTGATTTTAAATAATGTCAAATTATTTTGGCTGGTTACGTTACGTAAAATTACAAAATTCTGCTGATAATCACGAATTTAATTCTACTGATAATTAAGACAAATTTAAAGGCACCAACCCAGGAATGGAAAAATACCCGTGATGAATCGTCAGTAAGCCCCAACACTACACCTATCTACGTGTAAACCTAAGCCTGAATGAATGGCTGAGTGTGTGTACGATGACATTTTTGAATTGGTCCAGGCCAGGTCGAGTCTTCTATAGAAGTCATTCAATAATGTATGGAAGTCTTGAAAGGTTTTTCGTCGCTCCTGGTCCTTTAGCAATTTTCTCGTTTTTTGATTGGACCTGAAGGAGAAAGGAACAGATAAGGTCTTTTTACACCCGCAGTGAGGAGACTGAGAATAATTGATAGGGTGAGGAGGTAAAAGAGAAAGCACTCGACATCATCAATTTGAGATAATACAGAGAGATTGATTTCTCCATTTCCTCCAAATATAAAACTCGCACTTACTTCAAGGGATCCCTATAGTATAATAGATTGAAAGCTTCCTATGTGGTCTCCGGCAAAAGGGCACTTTGGGCCTCAGTTTTAAGGAAATGCATTTATTTCCACCATCATGACAATAGTAAGCTGGCAGGGAGCCTGAAATGCTTTACGCGTATGTGTCATTACAAAGTGACAGGAGAACGGAAATTTGCAAAATTCATATTAGCTATACCCACATACCTGAGATAGTGAGGGCTAATGTCTTGGCTTTCACTTTGGACTTTCACTGTGCTCAGAAAGCCGTGCTCTTGTGGAATGCTACTGCGTAGTTTGTATGTACTATGGCAGGCCTAGAAGTGCGTATTATGGCCATATGATATGATGCATGGCTACATCCTGTTTCGTAAATTCCTATTCCGTAAACAAGCATAATTTGCACAAACCAATCCGAGGCTAGGATATTGATTTCTTGTTTTGAATTTGGCGGTCCTGCAAGTGCCAATTACCACGTTTCGTTTATTCCCACTTGGTAAACCAGCATCCGTTATCCTAAGCCTACGGTATTTGTATTCCACCGGCTACAACTAGCCCCGGAAATACTATGTAAAAGCTGAAGACAAATAGCTATACTTAAACCATACTTCCGATTGAAGAAGTCTACGTCAGACGCAACCTTAAACTTTATCTATCAATGATAATGATTGTTCCTGCGTTGTGTAGGCCTCTTGGGCTACTGTTGTTGTCTGAAACACAACTCAATGATTAGTGGTAAATTAGGGCTAGACGCTTTGGCCCCTGCAGTCCACTCAGGCACTGACATTGTCAATTAGTAATGAAACACGGAGATCCGTTCTCCTCTCACAACTCACAAGTCACTCGAGAAGTGAAAGTGAAAGTTGCCCGTGTTGTTTGTTGGCGGAAGTGCTTTTATTCCTGAGAGAGCTTCTGTACAAGAAGACTCATACGTCGAGTCTCCTCTCGTCTTCCATGATGCTTTCTCTTAATTGTGAACAGGGCTCTTACTCATCGTGTCAGTGTTGGGGTGTTATCTCTCAACTTTCACTCCACAGACTTTCACCAGACAAAAGAATGCTTGTCTGAATGGAATACGTTAAATATATGTCGATTTGCCAAATGCTTCCTGTAGAGATGCAATTCTGAGCAGTTGAATGAATTTGGTGCCATAATATGATGCGTATAAGCCGTGGAAATTCTTAAGGCTGTATTACAGAATTGCAGCCCTTAATGACTAATAAAATTATTCGTATAGTTCAAAACATTTGGCCTACGAATTTCTAACTCACATTCGCTGGAATTTCACAGCGTCGCAGCTTCTGCCTGCTCTACGAACCGTATATTATAAATTATGCCTTCATTAAAACCCTGGCTTTGTACTACTGTTACTGTGTATGTAGAACCCTGACTTGACAGTCGTATTCTAAGCTTCTTCCTACGGAAATTGAATAATGCATCGAGTATGCTCTCTAAGGGACACGGGTTTTCGAGTGGCTAGGGTATAAGGATGAGGTATGACATAATACATAATTCACCGGTAGATACTTTAACAGAAGCGCAAGTCTTGGTATGGCTACCCTCGCAAAGACGTGTTTGGAATTTCGTATAAAGCTTGTTGTCCTGACCTGAACGGTAAAGCTCTGCTTCACGGCATACGCCAAAACTGACACGGTTTTATTTACACAAAGTTTCACATTTTACAGCGAGCAATATAGGGCTAAATAATTAATATTTAATGCTGATGCAAAGTCTCTAGTGGGAGGTCATGCTAATAGTTTTTTTAAGCCTAGATGTTTGGATATTTCTGTGAACCCATATTTGGCCTGCAAATGCTCGAAAACTACTAGAAACTCCCGAAATTTAAATGAAGACGCCACAGAAAGCACCAAATTAATTTATGATACATGGGATTAGTAGCATTATTATTAACCGCGCGAGGGACTGAGATTAAATTTAAGCCCTGGCTAGCATAGATAACTCCGAAACTTGAGCGGAAGAGATAATGAAATTACAAAAAGACTTGGTTTGAGCTTATTTTCTATTTGTGCTTGTGTTGCATATGTTTTAAAGCAATAACGAGTCGCGATTTAAATCTAAAATCCCAGGACATAGTATGGAATTGAAATACCGAGTCTTGGGACCTTGCTTTTGAGATTAAATTTAAGCCCTGGCTAGCATAGATAACTCCGAAACTTGAGCGGAAGAGATAATGAAATTACAAAAAGACTTGGTTTGAGCTTATTTTCTATTTGCGTTGGTGTTGCATATGTTTCAAAGCAATAACGAGTCGGGATTTGAATCTAAAATCCCAACAGGACATAATACATAGTACGGAATTGAAATGCGGAGTCTTGTGACTTTACTTTCATTTCTAACAATTACTATTTTACGCTATTTGGGGTTAGTAAACATTCAAACAAGAAATGAAACAATTATAATGTCTACCGACTGTAGTTTTTTGGGGCACTTGGGAATTTTACACTGGCATTGTCAATTTGAGCTTTTATATTTTCTGAATCTTGAATTATTTAATTTGTTTGTTTATACGATTTCATTAGTCTGTTCCTTTGTTTTAGAAAAAGTACGAAGTAGAGGTCAAAATCAACATGAAGTCAGCTCTAGGCAAATACTATGTTGAAATATTAAAAGTTCTATCCCTGGCATTGTCAATTTGAGCTTTTATATTTTCTGAATCTTGAATTATTTAATTTGCTTGTTTATACGATTTCATTAGTCTGTTCCTTTGTTTTAGAAAAACTACACAGTAGATGTCGAAATCCACATGAAGTCAGCTCTCGGCGAATACTATTTTGAAATATTAAAAGTTTTAATTTTTGAAAACGGGAGATAATTTTATTTTAATCCTTGTTTCTGTGGCATTTCTTCGTAACAAAAATCACGAAAAATCAGTTCAGAAGGCAAGACAGCCTTAAGGAAATTTTGAACGGGCTAATAACGAAATCTTTGACACAGAACAGAGTGAAATATCACGCTTTTCCCGTATAGTGTAGTGGTGCTTCCAGCGCTCAGCTTTCTCTTATGCTATTGTCCTACTAAGGAAACGGATGTGAGACACCCATTGTTCGTACTAGCTCTCTTTTAGAAATTTCAGACACAATACATATCGGGGCTTAGATCAAGCTACGTGCGGTGACGTATTGTCGTTTAGTGCGAGCCGAGGTTCAACTAATATAGCTATAGCTAACGACATGTCGGATCATTTGTCAAAAAATATATTGGACTATAGACCTCTTGGACGGGTCTAATGACTTCATCCCAAAACCCAAAACCACTTTCTCTGCTAAAAAGATCTGACCTTAGCAAAAACAAAGATCTCTGTGTGTGACTGGGCACACTGGAAGCTTGGCTGGTTTCATGCAGTTTAAGCCTGCAAATGCCATCATATTTGTTTAATTGACTAATTGATTACAGCGATACTAACCCCGAGTAAACGTGAGCGTCTTTGATTTAGGAGTACTATGGTTTATGGTACAATATTATATACGTACGAAACTTTTCAAATTTTCGCCACTTATGGTAGGTAGACAATTACTATGTGATCTACCAAATTAAAGCAATTTGGCTTTAGACTCTAGTGCAATCCCCGTGTTTTAATCAAAAATAATCAATTTAGCTTACTGAACAAAATATATTGAGAGCTAAGAAATAATTAAACTATTGATGTCTGCTTAGATTTAATTAAATATTACATTACCGGAAAGATAATTAATTTTGGTACATAATTGCAATTAAAGTAGCCTCACCATTCGGCTTAGCCGTCAGCCCTTAATTTGCAATCAAAATATACCTTTGATATACCTTTATATATAACAAAACTTGTTTTCGCCTCGCCAGCCCTTAACTCGTAAAAACAGCAATATTGAATTTTAATTACAAGCAGATTCACAGGTTGGCACCGTATTTTATGACCGTATTGCCGAACTCATCTCGAGCAGATTCGGCACAAAAATTTTCAGAAATTATGACCATCATGCAAAGCATCTCGCACTTCCGCGATTACGACCTGGCGCAATTGTATTACAGACAATACGCCAAAAAATAAAATATTTCCTGAAGTTACACGCTCATGTCTAGAAAAAAAAGTTGTGTTATTGACTTTTTATGCGCGAATTTTATTAATCCCAGACGACGAAGAACAGATGAACATTTGTAATTTTTTACGATGAGACCATTTGCCATTTGCTCAATTTTAATCATCGCAGAGGCACAGAGCATTGAGGTAATAAGAAATAAAGAAGAAAGCAGAGAAAAGGAAATTGGAAATAATAAAAACGCATGAGAGACTCGGGCAGGGCATTTGGTTCATTTCCTGACAGAATGATGCTCCGTACAATCACCATCAAGTCAGACGAGGGAATTATATTGGTTTTGAGTTCCTTTTCTACGTTCTACGCTACTACGGGCTACATACAAAGGTAGTTCCGGGTTCCGGTATGTTTGTCAGAACTTTGGCCATGGGATTTAGGCTTGGGTTAGCAGAAGTGAAATTCTAGAATGGCAGCTTCGGTGCTTTCTCCAGTAACTGCACTCGCTTACGCTTCAACTAGCAAATATACAATCAATTTTTGAACCAAACAGGGATATGCCGTAAAAAATACGATTTTTTGATGGACTACAGGCTACAGGTTTATTGTCGATATGGCGCCTGAATTTTTTGGTACTGAAAACTCGTCAACCAGCGATTCGTTTTACGTTTTAGAAGCTCATCTTTGAAAATTCTTTGCTGCTATGCTTTTCCAATTGAAATTTTGGAAGATGTGTATTTGATGATCTTTATTCAATTTTGAAGAAATATGAGACATCAAAAAGCTGTTGGTATAAAATACCCCATCATTTTTCCGTACACCCACTAAATTGTTTATACATACGTCAGTTTTGAAGACGTATCAAATCGATCCCAAAAATGGCCCACTCAGCCTCAGACTCAGACAATGTTTTTCAATGTCCTTGTTAGAGTCACTTTCGAATTTATTACGTTCAGATGCTCGGGTTGCCACGTTCTTCTTCAGTGCAGACCATTGACTTTGTCTTTGAATTACTTTTGCTTGGATTACAGCAGTTTTCATTGCCTTATTCTTAGAATTTACACTGCTTGCATATTTACCTTTGTATGTAAAACACCTGTATGCTAATTGCTGAACATTTTCACACGTTTTTCTGAAAATTGCTTGCCTGGAGACGGTATTTTATACCCGGATATCCATTTTTTGCAGGTCGCAATTTATAGCATAGATAAAAGAAAATAGATAAATATATCCTAATATAATATGATATAACGCCTAAATATATCTAGGCTCAAAATACTCGGTGGAAGTACTAAAAATATACTCCTGTAACTAAACATTAAAGTTTCATGTTATTTACAAAGTTCCGCGTCAATGAGCTTTACATCAAGGGAGTTTTATTCCAATTTGAATCTCTGAATGGCGCACAAAAATGAAATAAATGCTCAACAGGCGAACACAGACAACTTTCACTGATTGAGAGAAACGTCGAGAATTCATTTCTAAAAATGATCAAAGGTGTTCTATACATCGTTTTGTAGTTGTAATTGTAGTCACTACAGATGAAATGTCATTATTTGGCTTTGATGACTCGACGAAGCACTTGACACGGACACTTGACTAGAGCAATATTTCAAATGGCGTTTGACTGGCCTACAATTTTGCCTTCTATTTTAGATCTATATCCTTTGACACTTACCTTTGAAGTCCAGGAATAGGCATGGGCTTTCACCGAATTCGCAGAGAAAGCACAGCTTTATTTAATTTCGACATACTCAGATACTCAGCAATGTGTCCACTCTCACGTCTCATACAAATAAATCTCAGTCAGTAAATCTCAGTATAAAACATTATGATAGAAATTTCTGCAATTCCTACCTACTAAATTTCCCGCACAGTTTGAAAAGACTATTCGGAGATCCACTACTAAGGTTTCGGAGAAAGTTACTTTCTCCTCGCATAAACATAAAGTTCCACCGGAAATTCATCTCATAGGTTAAATGTGTCCTAAATTTTAACTTTGTGATACGTTTCTGTTTCTGCGATGATTATATAATTAGGCTGTACTACGAATGTAAATCTTACAGGTATTCAACCTACCTGTACAAGGTAAATATACGTCAGACAAAATTTGAATTTATGGCTGTAGCCCCACTTTAAGCACAAGAAGAAACGTAGTTTGAATTTACACTGTCACAACAAACAAAGGTCACCCGAGCTATTAACCTACTTTCAGTCGTAATTAAAAGCAATTTATGGCTCGCGTAGTCTGTTCTACATAAATATGTCCAGGTCCAGCCAATTATAAAACCAGGTTGGTTATACTATTCAAGGGCTCGGCTGGAACATTTACATGTGTCAAAGTCAATATTTAGATAAATCCAGTCCAAGCCTGGTGACTGTAAATATTTAAATTGATAATATAATTGTTAATTTAATAAAGCTGTGTCCTATTCCCATCATATGATTGTTTGTGATTGTGAGTAGCTTCAACTAAGAAAGCTATAATGATATTTCTTGGATTAACTACAGAATAACATGATTCTCTTGACTGTGTACATGCAAAAGAAATAGGCTTAAAAGAAAAATAATTCGGACTAATAAATAGTTCATTAGGATTTTACTAGAAAGTATAGCAATATTATGGCCATTGTCAGGCTTGAATTTAAAAAAAAATCGTAGGTAACGAGTAATTTTCACAAATTACCGATTTGCTTGGATTAATACTTTTAATTTAATTTGATGCAATTTTTAATTTAAGTGGTACATTTTATTCAAAATCATTGTTTATATTTTTTTTTTATTTTGACGAATTGTAACTCCTGGTATGTCACAGGCCGGTGCGCTTTTCATTTTTTTTACCATTCAAAGCTGAAACCGAGGCCTTCTCGGAAACCATTCGATTGGAAAACCGCAAGTATGCCGATGTCCTTTGGATAAATATTTCCGTATTTCGGAGAAAGTGCCGGTACAATATGATGCGTGGTAGAATTCTGTTCGCAGAATCTTAAAAAAAATTTAAGCAACTTTTGATATTTTTCGTCAAAATATTATTCTAAAGTTAAATCATATATATATATATATATGTTACGGTTTGTTTGCACTATTGGTATAAGTGTATTCATTCCGGAATGAATACAAACATTCCCACATAAGTGTATTT
>VNWX01002283.1:0-12521 GCA_009869905.1 Ceratophysella communis | reverse complement strand
AGGATTCTCTACAAAAAACCGCATGTCAAAACAATTAGCCAAACTCAAGTTAGAACATTTAGCGCAAACCCTGTCCTTATGGGATTTTAACATTACCCACTTTACTATACAAGACCCTTCAATTAGTGAATTCAAGCGTTTTGGATGAAAAGGTCATATGATCAGCGTTATATGCCTTCTCATAAAATCAAAAGACTTATTTCCCGTCGGACGGAAGTCTACTTAAAGTTTTAACATAGCATATAGTGCACTAGTATTTATTTTACATGCTGCTAGGCATTGCACAAGGCAAACAACGGCTGTTAATCTGTTTGCTGCATCAAAATTTGAAATTGGAAAACCTTCGTCTGGCATCAGCCAAGGTCAACGCTCGAGAATGATTTCTCGGTTTTCATAATTTAAGAGAGGATCATATAAGCTTCGGGCTGTTGCGCTGTTCGAGTTAAGGATGTTGCAGCTGGAGCTCGGCAAAAGCCTTATAAAATGATATATTTGTTATTCGGAGATGAAAGTCGAGCCTTGCGGCTTCCCTACGCGATTTTCTGGAGTCTCTCTATTCCTGAATTCTAATTAATTAGTCGTGCAGATCAGATGAAGTAACCCAGCAACGAAGCGAAGAAATTTCGGGTGAAAGGCGTAGGAACATATATACGTACGATTCTACGACGTTCAGTATATTCGCCGTTTCCTGTACCTATGAATTTATGTTTATGCAAATGAGGCTTGAAATTGACATTATTTGGTAAAACGTCTGAAGTAAAGCACAATAAAGAGTTTTTCGATCATATTTAATTTACCTATGTACTTCAAGTGAAGTTTCCAAGAAGTTCAGACAGACTCATTCATTAGATTTTGTCGGTTTAATTCTTGTCCTTTAAATTGTCCTGGATTCTGAGAATGACGTAGAGAATAAGTTGTGCATAATACCTAATTGTACATGTACTTCAACTCTTCGTATCCCACTCGTTCCGTTTCAGATACTTGCATTATAATTGAAATGCGAAGCGTTTGGCTTCAGGCTATTTAATTTTAACAATTAGGCTCGCGACCCAAATTCAGCTTTGTATGCAGAATACGAGGCCAGGTATAACACATTTTGTATTTTCAAACAGAAGCCAAAGAAGGACTCTTTGAAACTTTCCCAAATCCCGAAATAATTGCATCGTAGTTTTCTTGCTATACATAACATTTTGCCGCAAATTATAGCAAGTATCTATGCTTGTAAATCTGGGTCAGTATAAGGTAGTACGCGTTCCAGACAAAGTTTGGTCTGGCAATATAGCTTCAAGAATTTTTGGCAAGCTTGTATAATTAAAAAGGCATTTAGTAAGAGCAAAATTCAACTCCTCATTAAGATCATTCTAGGTTAGTCAGGTTGCATCAGGTTATATGCAAAATTTCCCTGTATTCCTACCTAAAGCCAGCTGGCTGAGCATATTTTTTAAATTAGTAAATTTATTAGCTTTTATTATTAAAAATTGCCAAAGTATACTACACTCGGAGAAAATTGAGAGTTAGTCTTCAATTACTATTTCTGCATCTGCTTTCTCTCGCTTGCATCTCACAATCAGACTGAAATATACAAATTAACGTACATTATTAAAGTTTGGACAGGTTAGGAAGTGAAATTAATGGAATCATAAACCTGCGTGGCGGTGCTACTCGGGAATAACGATGGTTATAAAGTGTAATAACAGTAAGGGTATCTCGGCCAGGACGGCGGTATGGTTGTGCGGTGCGGTGCTAGTCAAAGTGAAAGCGAAAAATCAGGGTTACATTATTTTAAAAAAAGCCTTGGGTTTATCGTGCTACGATTTAGTATGAGTAACGCTGTCTATATGTATAAATTTGCTTTAAGAATCAATTTTCCCGTTTCGAAAATACGCATTCGGATCCTAAAAACATGCTTATCGAATGGATTAATCGGTTATTTGAACCTAACCTAACCAAACTTGAGTCAGAATGGTCTTAGATGATAAGGAATGACTTGCATTCTACAAATTACATGTAAAACGATGCTTCGTGTTGCCAATGCTTGATCTCCAATAAAAGTAAAAGCTTGTTAGAGATAGACAAAATATGCAAGTCTGAAATCGGAAAATGCATTGACTCTCGAACAACCCTGGAGGCTATTATGAAACGTTATGATAGGATGCAGGCTACTGTTCCGTCTACCTGTATTTTGGATGAGCTTTATTTTGCCAGCGCATTTTCCTTTGAGTTAATCTTGGGCAAAATAGAATAAAGAGAGACAGGAGAAAGTTTTGGCGGAGAAAGTCTTCCTTCGTTTTCATCCTGGGTTGGTTGACGTCATTGGGCTCTTGAGCAAATCAACTTGGTCTGTCTGCCTCACCGGCAGCCTCCAGCTATACTAAAGAAAAACTTTGAGCAAGAATAATACGGGCTTGATGTACTACGGAACTACTACTCGGCTATCAAATCAAGCACCTTGCGTTTTCATTTTGATTCTAGGTCAATTGACTATAGCTAGCCGTTTTCATTTTGAAAAAAATGAGCTGTAGATTTCTAGTGTAATAAGCGCCGCTTTATTGGAAAAATAAGCACTTGCGATGTAATAGGACGGAAAGCAAGCTTACAATATTGCCGAACATGAAACAGGCACCTAAATATCGGTATATTTTTTGGTGTTGAATAATATTTCAATTTGATGTTTATAATATTGGTTTTTCATCTCGTAAGTACAGGAAATATTGAGTTTACTTCATGAATCGTGAGTCTGATTTCCAAGCAATTGCTTTTTTTAATTACCAGACATCCACCATCATCGCCAGCAATTGAAAGTACCGCACGTAAAATCATAGCGCACTATAGGTTCAACAGCTCATAAATACTTTACTAATAAAACTGGATAAGTTGTGTACTGTTTCTTGAAACAATTGCTAAGGAAAAAGTCGTTAGTATTGCAGTGAAAGCTTACTCTTTTGCCTTCACTTTCTTTTGTAGTTTTGTAGAGGGCGTAACCTTTCCTGAAATCTGTTTCAGGAAGACACTTGACTTCAATCGCAACTTACATACATGGATTAAAATGAGCAGGAAATAGGTGAAGTTTAGGCCAGTGTTGTACATCAGTTGAATGAGAACATGCGTACAGAATTTCACAATGTAGGTTAATACTTAACATTTGTAAAATGTCTAAAACTTCGCTATGGGAATGGGAAGTAATCTCTCTTGTATGTAGTACGTTGAGGTGTGGTTACGTCTTACGTAGCCCGTAGCATTGAACTAGAACACGTTCAAATGAGCGTAGAAGAAGGTCTTGTAAATTGGCAGGAAAACAAAAGCTATACCTAAGCTAGAAGGCTTATAATTCAGGTCGACAGGTAGTACTTAATAAATACGCAGTAATAATATTGAAAACAGAGCTTTGTTTCCAATTTAAGCTGATTCTGCTTTCACATCATTAATTGTGAACATTTTAATCCGTCTTGGTAAAAGCACGGGTGAGTCGTGTCGTTTCCAGTCGAACTTCCGTCTGACCTACTTTCTCATTAATTCTGTAAGCATAGAACAATAAACAGTTCTAGCCGAAAAGAACGAATGAATTATGTTGAGGATTTGCCAATACCACTTAATAACGAAGACTTTGAAATATAAACTCTGCTTTTTATTTCAGACGGTGACTTGTGAAACACAGAAATATCCTCCGGCGTCAAAGTAAGTGAGATTTCGATCCATTGATACGAGTAGATGTGCTTAATTTTCCCGGAGTGGACGTTACTGATTCAGCCGTTACTAGGTAGTAACGCGAAGCAGAGGTGGCAACAAAAGTTGCAACCTACGTCCCGTAGGGTATGCATTTCCCCCCCCTCTCCGAAACTTATTGATATGCATAGCATAATCCTTTATTTTCTGATAGATCTGAGCCTGAAGAATTCATTATCAACCTTGACCTTCCGCCTGTAGAACGGTGGCAGAAGTTGGCCGTGGCAAAAGCAGCAGCTGTGAGTTGAATCAATTCGGCTTGAACATTGGCTAATCCAAGAGTTTTGCATTTAAAATCTGACCCTTCGCGCAGATAATGAACTGATCTCTGTGTTTCAGATGGGAGCCCTGCTAGAGAGCCTCAAGGAATGGACTGGTTTTATATTCCATGGGGAAGTGGTCCGCTTGGTTGACCTCTACATGCCCTTACTGGGGAAAACTCTACCTGCCCCTTACCGGGAAGAGATGAGAGGCATTTCACAGGCAGCCAATATCACGCTCGGTGAAGTGGTACTCTACAACATCTTCTATGAAATCTTCACCGTTTGTACATCTGTCATTGCCGAGGGGCCTGATGGAAAAATGTATCACGGCAGAAACTTGGATTTCGGACTTTTTCTTGGGTCAGTGGTCAAATTTTCTCATGCAGTGCATTTAATTATGGCAACACACTTTAGCTACGAAAATTCACTAGTTATCTCAAAAATGGTTTAGGTAAACTTACTAGGCATATTTTCGACGCAGCGGTTTTATCGCAATTTTTTAGCTTCCTAATGGGTAGGCGCTGTTCCATTTGCAAGAATTACTGGATAAAATGATCCTTTTAAAGCGAATTCTTAGTATCTAAATCGATGAGAACGGTATATAGAATACGAATAATATGATGGTGGCTGGTTTCTGGTTTTCGATCTTGACAATCAGCTATTCTGTTTGAGATCTTAGATCGGCTGTACTTGCTACGCTTATTTTACTTTCGCAATGAACTGGCTTATACAAAGATCTTAAGCATCTCACACTCGCCAGAAAGCTGGTATCTAAAAAGTGCTCACAATGACGAAAGCTTCTTTCCAAAGTTTCGCGAACCGAGCCTGCGAAATTCACAGCTCGCTAGAAGATCTCTAGAATGAAGCATTTATTATGTAAACCTGTGGTTAACGATAAAAATTTGAAGTAATACTTTAGATGGGCTAGATTAACAATTGTATTTGAACCTCTTATCTTGTCAGAGAAGTCAATTTAAGGAGGGTAATTTATTATCATCTCTAAAAGGCGTGCGTGGGACATGCTAGTTGTTCGTCGAATTTGATTGTCGCAGGTCGCGGAGGATTTTAACAGTTGTGTAAGCTGAAGAGCAGAGACGTGAGTTGTGAAGAGCAGTCATCATTGTGAGCCCGAAACGACCATCGGCTACACGGAGATTGTGAGACGCTGAGAGACTCTTTTTATGCTCTTTACCATGTGTGTGTGTGTGTGTGAGTCCGGCTAGAATAGAGGAAGCAACCAGAGCAGAGCAGAGGACTACAGAAGAGCATTAGTGTGATCTCTGATCTCTGGGTAAATGTAGGCAGAAGACTATGAGATTTTGCTCTACCAGATCAGAGTGCCAAATGCCAATAAAACCAAATTAAACGAGATTCAAATACCTACTGTTGACTGTGTAAAACACGATTCTCGATGTTTTTTTATAGCTAGAATTTTGCTTCGAATTCAGTTCGAAAATTCGTTTTACCTAAAGTTTTTTATGCTGCATTTCTGATTGTTTGTAAAGCTTGATTTTTAGGATAAGAGCAACCCATCAATCAAATACCTTTCATTGTTTTCGAGGAGTTCCTCATTTCCGACTACCTGGAATAACACTGTATTCTTTGATTGGTTATATTAAATAGATGGGACACGAAGAATGCGACATGGCTGACAACGGAGTTCCTTCGGCCTCTCATTGTCAAACTCGACTTTCAGCGAAACGGGGAGAGTGTCTTTAAGGCTGTCAACTTTGCGGGCTACGTGGGAATTCTGACAGGCTTCAAACCGGTAATTAGAGAGAGTAATCGAATACTAGGTTTAAGACTGGGTCCGCTTACAGATACAAACACAAGGATAGTTCTATTAACGCTCTTTTGTTCCTAGAACTCAGGCTTGTCCATTTTTGTGATACAGATTCGATTTTTGATTTCAGTTTTAAAAACTGCAGATAAAAAGCACGCATGGCCGCGATTTATAACCCTTTCCCATCATTCAAACTAATATTTACTATTTTCAATTAAACTGGAACATGAATTTTAAAAAAAAATACTGTTTTAAATGGAAATACCGAAATTGCAGATTTAATGGAAAAAATAATTGGTAGTTAAAATCCGCGACGAAAGACCGCATTGCTCCGCTCGTTAAGACTTAAGAGTCTTTCTCTTATCATTGACACAATACGCTGTCTGTTTCCCGTCCATGAAATCACTCGCTTGCTGAAATAGATCTCAGGAAAAAAAGCAATTTAAACAATTTACGAGTTGTCTTAATGGAATTCCGAGTTTCCGAGTCCATTTCTGTATCTTTCATGACAACCCAACCAAAGCACTTTTTGCAAGGGCTCACACCTTTCCCCTGAACATGATTTTCTCCAATCCAGACGGATGTGCAATTCAAGTTTTATATTCCTTATTTTCTTCGTAGCCCAGTAGTGCGTAGCATTATTTCCGTCTGGAAACCATTACAATTTTTATCACACTGCTAAAAACATACTAGCAGGAACTGCGTATTTTTTGGACAATACTAAAAAGCGTCTGCAAAAAATAGCGAGACAGACCTATAGAAGTGTCTAGAGAAATATTTCATCGTCTTAACTTCTCCCATGGGTCGGGCACATTGTGAAAAGGGACTACGGGACGGTTCGGGGTCGTGACCCAACGCTAATTTCAATTCGAATGGTGCAAACGGTTAACAACAAGCAGGTCATTTTAGAACATTTTACATAATTCAGTATTTTAGGCAGTTTGATTTTTTTTTTTTTTAAATTCTTAAATTGAAAGGATCGCATTCAGCACAGTGCAATGGAGCAATCAACCGCCCTTAGGCCGCCCCAGGATCCCATTTTTCAAATTACTCACCTGCGTCGTCAACAACTCCATTGTAAAATATATTGACAGCTTTCGTTTTCGACGTCAATGCTGAAAGCTTTCCTTTAAGTAGGCCTGCCTTTTGATATTAGATATTATACAGTCAGCACTGCTGTTATTGTGTTCCTGAAAAGAAACTCTTTTTAAAGAAACCCCGTGAGAATTCCCTATGAGTCGAGATACGAGGCAGCACTATCCCCAGCACGTTTCAACTCTTCATCTTAACTTTGGCAAGTTGACGTGCCTTCCTTCAAGTCACTTCCGCATCCTTTTTCTAGTGATAGAAGTCAGGTGCAATGTATTATTATTGCGGAGACAGGCGGGAGCTGGGCGTGGAAAATGATCCGAAGGGACCATGAGATAGGACAGAGCGCTCTCGTTTAGTGTGCTGTGTGCTCGCTTCTTCGTCGTTTGCACCGTAGTCAAATCATACAGGCTAAATTGTGTGTACATACATATCTGCTGCACGTTTGAATTCACCCTGACCTATAAGTTACGCTTGTTTTTTTGAATACTTCCAATAACCAAGTTTGTGGGTTTGAATAGCCATAAAGGCCATATTGACCGGTACCCAACTAACCTGACTTGTTTTTTGGCCAAACAGAACACGTTCACGCTTTCCATGGACGAGCGGTTCACGGTCCACGGAGGGTTCATTGGAGTTTTGAAATGGATTCTGGGCTCCCGTTCTGCACACTGGATGGGCTTTCTCACGCGTGAAGTTCTCGAAACAGCATCGTCATTCAAACAAGCCCAATCAATGCTCGCCAAAACGAAGCTATTGGCTCCTGCATACTTTATTCTGGGCGGAAACAAGACAGGACAGGTAAACGATTCGAAAATCATATTTTGACGCAACCTAATTGCGTAAAAATGCTCAAAAAGCTGACTTTAATGATTCCTCCAGGGGGTTATCATAACGCGGGATCAAAACAAATATGACATCTTAAACTTCGGGGAACTGAGTAAGGGTCAGAGCAGCACATGGTATTTGGTGCAGACCAATTATGACCATTGGAAATCCCCGCCGTTCTATGATGATCGACGAACTCCAGCAATCAAGTGTTTGGACAAATTTGGGCAGGGAAGGATGGGATTTTCTAGCCTGTTCAACGTTCTTTCGACTCGTCCGGTTCTGAACAAGGTAAAGTATGCTGCTGCAAAAAGCTATCAACGCCGTCATAAGCTAATCAGGGGCCTCGACATAAGTGAAAAGGGAAAGCAACAAGCGTAACATTAAGGAAAGAAGGGCCGCAGTAGACAGGAGACAGGTACTTGGTTTTAATAGGCTGTAAATTCTGCGGCCCGAATGTGGCTGCCCAGTTTGTATAACTTACTGCAATGGGTTTATTGACTTCTGGCGTTAGGGAAAGCCGCTCCGACACTCCGACACCTTGTCGGCAGCTTGGAAAGGCCTTTGCTGCCAACTAAGGCGTTCTTAAGATTCATCCAATATCCTTTGAAATTGAGTTAAGTTTTGAGCGAGCGAGGCGTTGAGTGAGTGTGGGTGTCTGGGCTGGCGGCTTCCGCGTTTTAGTTTGATTGCCTTTCTCCGTATTTTTTACAGTTGAGAAGAAGCCTTAAGTCTTATTCCATATTTTAAACTTTGTTTTTCACCACCATTTACCAGAATGCTTTTCAATTTAATTTACTTCCTGTGAAACATGAAAAAGAAAAGCACAACAAGGGAAAATAATGGAAAACCAGACATCGAGCTTTTACCTTAAGAATACGCTAAAAACAAGCGTTATTCACTGCAAGCCATTTGTTTGGTTTCAATTATCTTATTCCAAGAAATTCTATTTTGGTCAGGCTTTTTTCGATTTTTAATTAAGGAACTGCTTAGAAGCGCATTAAAGATGCAAAACTGCTGAGGCGTGGATTAGTTGAACAAGTCTTATCACTGATTTTAAATAATTATTCTCGACGCGCATGAAGTCCGTCATTTGCATGCTAACCAGTACAAGCTCACTTGAACCAATGTCTATGGTAATGCACAGGCTAGCCAGAATTTGCTCATTATAGCTGTGTTTTCAATAAAATTGAGCCTTAAATAATGGAACCTAAAATTTGCATGTATTGGCATCACTTACTCCCTGAATTACCTTAAAATATTCAAAGCTAAGCAATATTCCTTAGTTGCCCGTTACCTAAGAGCTGAATGCATAATGTAGGGATTTCTTGTAAAAAAGAACTACAGCACAATACACAAGCCCTTATTGTTCTCCGCAAAAACTTTTTGTTAATAAAAAGAAATTTAGGCCATGCTCGAGTGAGTCACAGGGGAAATGCTAATGAGTTCACAAACTTTTCCATGCTATTCTATGCTAACTTTAATGTAAATACCATTGACAGAACAGAGAGCTAATTTTAATTTAAAATTACTTTCAAAATCATTCACTTTGAATTCCGGGCGAATCATGTTCTAATTGCTGAGAAATGCAGAACAGAAATAGATTGTTAAATAAGTTGAAGGCTGGGGGTGGCGGTGGCTTCCTGTTCAGGTCTAATTAGTTGCGCCAGTTGAGTTAACCTGCCTATTCTTTGAGTAGTTTCGGTTAATAATAGAAACCAAGATTTAAATCGTGTAAATTTATATTCGACCGGATTTTCGAAAATACGTAGGTAATGCTAATTCGATGCCTATGATTTCAGCTGACGACATACACCGCTCTGATGCAAGTGGAAGGCTCTTTCGAGGTGTACTTACAGGAATGTCCAGATCCGTGTTCGCCATGGTAATCCTGGGCCTTCGTTAGCTTTTACGTCAACGAAGCATCTCTACAACTTCCGGGTCGTGAAAAATTTACGAGCGACAACAAGAAGATGCAGAGAACAAGGAAGATGCGGAAAAGCGACAAAAGAGAGCATCTTTAATTAATTTATATCCAGAGACACACATGACTAGCGAATAAAAAGACACATATTTATGCGATCTACGTCCTATTGACACAGTCACTATTTGTAGCTATGCGATCTAGAGCCAAAAATAATTCATTAAAGTACGCACTCTGTTTTTAAGACATAGACCAAATCATGTTTTTATTATAAAAATTTTCTCAGTGTACTTGAACATATACAATTCACTCGGAAGTGTTGGTAAAAGGTAGAGCTAGCTTTTTCTGAAGTAGAAGTAATATTAGACCGTACACGTTTTACGACAAAGTTTAGAACTACATTCTTTCTAGAAGTCTCTGTTATACGCCTATTACACCTCTAGAACTATGACAATAAGATTCCTTAAGTACGAGTACAATGTTCTACTCACTACGTTTTTTTCTTGTTTTTACACAAATATAGTTTTAAAATGTTTTTTATCCACCCTGCTGTTTTTATTTTCTTTCAAATATAGTATTTCCAACTAGTCTGCTTTGTTTTACTGAGTTTTTAAGAATTCAACGTTACAGTTACGGTTCGCTTCGGTACGGTTACGGAAATTATTAAAGATTTTTAAATGTAGTTTTAGGTTTACGCCTTTGTTCGAGCCAAAGGCGTTTAACAAAGGTTTTAGGGCGAAAATTGTATTTTGCTGCAGTTTTTGGACTCATCGTCAGAACTTTTTCTTGGCTTAAAAATCTTTAAAATTCCTGGTATTCACACCGAATCGAATTGCAAGTGAACGAACTACACAAGGTTACATAAAATTTCCACACTGTTTTGACAAATCACGATTTACTGCTATTTCTTACACAACACCGACTAACAGGCTACAAGTTTCAGTGCTACATTTCCTCCTTTTTTCTTATGCTCGAAAAAGCAGCGTAAGATTACAAGAATACTTAATTAAGTCCAACGATACAACACATCCTATCACATCTAATGTAATCTACGAGTGTAAGTACACGTCTATGTACGATACGATTCGCAGGGGAAAGCCATAGACAGTGGCTTTCCGTATATAAGCCCCTTGACTTTCACTGCTTTCACTGAGCTCAGTGCTTCAGGGCTTTGAAACAAAATAACCCACTTTCACTCGTCTTAACAGAGCCCAGCGACTGCCGAGAACAACCACTTAATAAATTAAATTAGCTCAATTCTGATACAACTGCCAAGTTGACCCCATTGACCGGATTGTCGAGCTAAAATTACTTCTTAACGCCTCGTGCGGCCTCACTCTACGGCTTATCTCTATTAACCCTACGCCCTGGGTTGCTTACGTCCTATTTAATTTGACACTCCAGATTATCGTGTCTATTATATACTGCTGCCTCATAGAACCAAAATATTTCTCCAATTCATCTGCAAGTACTTTCTCCTTGTGCGAATGGCACGCCGCCGCTTGCCGTCATGCATGAGTGCATCAGGATCTAGGTTGACCACAGACGGAAGTAGAGCTGACACCCACCGAGCCATTCACTTGCAATTACGTGCAATGTGGGTAGCCGCTGAGTGAACTCCCAAACGGACCGCATGCCAGAGACACAGATTTAACGACTTACTTCCTAGGGAAATAACGGTGGTTTCCTTGCATCGAGGCCATTGTACAGCTAATTCCGTGGTTGTAACGCCGCAGGAGGCAAATAGGAAATAGGAGTGCATTTTAACCGTAGGCGGTGAATTTATGTTGTTCATCACAATCACAAATTGTCATATTTTTGTGTATTTATAATAACTAGAGATTTTGCGTTGATCTAGGACAAGGTCCGTGGTCAATTGAAGGTATAGTTTGAAATAGCGAGCTTCCGCGGGCAGCTGTTCTGGTTAATAATTCATAATTCGCCGAATTAAAAGTGAACCAAACAACACAGTTTGGAAAGACGATATACCGTGATTTAAATGCCCTGTGGTCTCAGGTTCGTCGTAATGGATATTATTAGGATACGGATCACACGCGTGCTGGTAAACGTGATCTCCGTAGTGCTGGACACCAAAAAATTCTACGAGCAGAAAGCTTGAGCGTTACTACTAGAGCAATACCAGGGGCTAGGACATTCAGAGGTCGTAGCTGCGTATGTGGTAATGTCGTCAGGGAAGTCTCTCTGAGACTTACGAAGAAGACTGCAACATGCCCAGGAGACCTTCCGCTCGGCCGACTTTCCCCGTCTGGCCAACTGACTCAAGATCCGATTTCCACGCTCCTATTTCTGGGACGCCGACGAGGAAATCATGGCAAGGCGAAAACAGAGATGTTTGGGACTACGACTGGTCCAAAGACGACAACTTACCTATGTGTAAGAACCATATTGATTTCCTTCCACTTCAAACACACTCCTTACGTGTGGCTCATCTCTCTTCTCACGGGCTTTCCTTATGTGGTCAGGCCTCGCTTTCACTTTGAAGTTAACGTTATTTGGTTCCGAGTCAATTGATTTCGCCAAAATAGTCTGTCTTTGAACCTATCGGTATCTACTTGACCTGATATTGCTATTGCTGAGCCAGGGCCTACAAATTTCCCCTATATAATACCAAAAATACAAATGACTGCAAAGTTGAATGGGTAGCACTTTCTACAACCACATTGCTTTCGCGCAGCTAGCCTGCTTCAGCTACCTGTTGATATTTATCGTTCAGGGATTCTGGTCATTTAATGCTGACCAAGATTTTCTGTGCTAACACCAATGTGGTTGCGACCGTGCAGAGTAGGGCTAGGAAACCGGAATAAACGGTTTTTCTAAAAACCGGAATAACCGGGAAAATCGTGAAACCGCTTTTCCGGTTTTTTTGGTTTAAAAAACCGGAATAGCGGTT
>VNWX01002282.1:0-12531 GCA_009869905.1 Ceratophysella communis | reverse complement strand
ACAAATAAAGTATCGAAGATATCTTACCGGGAATTGTTAACACTCCAAAGCTAACTACGCTTAGAGTGACGAACATGGCGAGAAGCAAAATTAAGATCTGCAAACACATAAAGTATGGATTAGAGAGTTGGTATACTAAAGTAAGAAGTTTCTATTTCAATACAAAGTTCAACAGAATACCTTGAAGTAGAACCATTTTGGACGAATGTACGGATGGAATCCAGACGGTCCATCTCGCAGTACCATGGCCTGATGTGCTGCCCCAAGTCCACCGCCAATCCAACCAAATCCTCCACCGTCAACATCTGGATGTGGCTGTACAAAAGCTGGTGGTGGAGGGGGTTGACCCTGATTATTTCCATTATCAACTTCTTGTTCAAGTTCGTTTTCATCAAATCCTTCATCTTCAGCATTTGGGTTTTCATTTTCAACATTTTTCGGCTTCATCATTACCGGCTGCTCCGTCAGCGGCATTATTGCGTACTGGTGCAGCGGCTCCGTTTGTCTACGAGCAAAAATAATAGCGAAAATTTAGCTAGAAATCAGTTTTTCGTAAGGCGCGGATCGTGTTTCATGAACTAATTATGCTGCATGCTAGATTCCACGAGCAACATCTCGTGGGAAGACAAATGCGTCAGAGTAAAAGTCCTTAATTCTCATGCAGCCAGCATTAAAAAAAAAGTGTCTGTAACTGGCACGTCGTAAACATCAGTTCGTTCAAAATGAGCATAGAAGGAATAACAAATCCCATGGCACGAATTGCAACAACAGTCATTCCCACATGAAGGCTTAGCTTGGAGAAAGCACACAGAAAGTGTGAGCGAGACGGAGAAAGCCAAGACGCAGAACCCACCTGGGACTCCGCACTCGTGCTCGTATGACAGTGCGACAGGGCATAGTAAAACGAGCAACGAGGACGTAAAGCAGGACATTACCCGGGCTCTTCACGTAGAAACGCAGAGCCCGGAGTCCATATACCGAGAAAGTGAGAGCAGCAGCGGCAACAGCAAGCAGAGCCTTGCATGAGTAAACCAAAGAGTTGAAGACAGAAAATCAATAGCTCTATCACTTCAACATGGCGTTCCGGACCGGGAGGACCATGAGCTGGAGTGGAAAATTGCAAAATAGTTACACAAGTTTTGTTTCTTATTTATTTCAAGAATGCAACTCCACAGGTCTCGCTCTCTTCAGAATTTTGTTTGGTAAGTCTCAAATTTACCATTAAAAATAAATAAAATTCAAAAGTATATAAATAATTCTGTTTAAACGCAGGTTTTTTTATGTTCTTGGACGTTCCACAAGAACGAGGCTTAGAAGATGCTGATATTCGATTCGGCAACCCGAATTTTTGTTTCTTTCCGTTATTTTCCTTCATACAACCACTTCCAGTGCATTATGCCTGCATTCTCTATTCCATCATGTGGATTGGTAATTCAGTGGATCGAAATCTTAAAATTGAATCCAAAAGCTCTAATCTCATCTATGAAATTGAATTTTTCTCTTAGGAACCCTCGGAATACTCTTCGGAATCAAATTTCGCACTTCCTGTGTGCTCTACATAGTTCCTTACTTGTATTTCTTCCTATTGGACAAGTCGAGATGGAACAACCACTCTTACCTATTCGCACTAACCGTCGTCTTATTATCAGGATCCAACGCTGCAAAGTTCCTGTAAGCTACGAGTTCTATTCTACACACATAACTACATAAGATCATAAATACCATATTCCACTCATTTTGAATCTGCAGATCCGTTGACAGCTACTTCGACAAAAGTGTTGAAAAACGGCGCACATGTCCTAAATGGAACTATTTCATACTCAAATTCCAATTCTTCCTGCTTTACTTCCTGGCCGCAATTAAGAAAATTGACATGGACTGGCTTTCAGGCTACTCAATGAAAAATCTCTCTAAGCACAAAGTTCTTTCCCCGTTCAGGTAACAGTAACGCATGGCGCAGTTAGATTACAGGCCTCATGTTCAAAGAGTTCAAACTTTAATTACTCTCATCTCATCAGCTCATTTGTAAGCGGGGATTTCGTGGACTACTACATGATTCATTTGGGTGGCTTTGTATTTGACCTCACCGTGGGCTTCCTACTGAATATTCCATGTCTCAAGAAACTCGGCTTTCTCCTTTCCTTTCTCTTCCATGCACTAAACTCACAACTCTTCGATATAGGTAATTTACGAATGAATCATGTTTCTAGTTTCACTGCCGCAGTGATGTAGGCATAGGCATGCATTACCCTTAAACTGGCTAGCTGCCTTGCTTTGTTTATATTATGCAAAATGCATGCTCCACTCAAATTAGTAATCTCATACCTAACACAACTCTAACGCCTGGATTAGGAATGTTTCCCTACGTTTGTCTGGCTTCACTAATCCTCTTCTGCGAACCCCAGGAGTTTCCCTGCTCTCTTTTCTCCGAAGCTAATACTCAACTCAGAAAACCCGACTATTTCCCGGGGAGTATCAAGTAAATCGCTTTAATTGAATTACAATAACACAACCTACTCATAAATTGTAGTACAAACTCTTGACTTTTAATTTACAACGCATTGATCTAACTAGATCTCGAGAGAAAACTCATAAGAAAGCAAAGAAATATGGCTCTGCAGTTGTGAAAGCTCCAGTAAAACAAGCGATTCAAGTTGACGGAGCTAAGAAATGGAAGACAGCTGCGTTGCTCACTTATATGTTAGTCCAAGTCGCACTTCCGTTTACGCATTCAGTAACAAAAGTAAGTAATTTACCATTTCACTATACACATATTACAAAATACGCTGAACTAAATATTAAACTCAGGCCTTACAAACTCAGGGTTACAACAATTGGACAAATGGACTGTACGGATATTCCTGGGACATGATGGTCCACTCTTGGGACACCCTGCACATCAAGATAACCGTAAAAGATTATGTAACCGGGGACGAGAGATACCTTGACCCTGACGTAAACCACTACTTTTAACTAATTAGGGTATCCTTAACCGCATACACGATATAATTTGCAATTATTTTGTAGGTGTGGACTACAAACGACCGCTGGAGCAGTCATGCAGATATGGCCAAGCAGTACAGTCAATGCATTGCACGAAATCTGGCTTACTTTAATATAACCACAATTGAGATTTACTTCGACGTCTGGAAATCACTGAATGGGCGTTTTCAGCAGAGAATATTTGACCCTCGAGTAGACATCCTGAAAGCACCATGGTCTCCCTGGGAATCGGTACCCTGGGTACTTCCTCTGCTTCACGAATTTTCACATTGGAGAAGAGATGTCTTTGAAGGGATTTCAAAAGAGGTCGCGAACTGGACTAAGTCCTCCAACGTTCTCTTTGTTGCTGATTACCCAGGTCTAACTTTGGAAAACTATTTGCCACCCGAACTAACGAACGTGTCCCTGGTGCTAATGAAAGGGTCGGTGGTTGTAGAGCAAAACAAAACTCAGAATGTAACCATGACCGTCGAATTGAATGAATTTGACCTTCTGTCTGGGTCTCAGGGCGTGACCATTGAAACAGACATATTTCACAAAATCCATACAATTTCTTCCTTTCCGTCTTGCTACATGTACACTTACACTAATTCAACGGCAGATAGGATAGCTCCTGAAACCGAGGAGTCACCACCAGAACCCCACTGTCTTTACATTATAAACCTAATCAAAACATTTATTTCGGAGAAGTTCAATATTTTTACAAGAAGCTTTTATCTGATAATGAACGCATATTTGCATGTATTCTTCGATGTTCCGATGGTTGTTCGAAAGAGCATTGATTGAAATTCGAAAATAATTGTTCTTGTTTCTAACGCATGGGAAGATTCTCACTTTAAAGCTCAATATTTGACATTTGTGATTTCAAATGCACAAATGGGATCCTTTCAATTTGAGATTCAATAATTCAGCAGCTTAAAATATGTTTACATGACCACGCTCAAGTTATGCTCCAGTAAAACTAAAATTAACCTAATTGCTTGTTCAAGACTGCTCATTACTTGAAACTGTTGCTAGCTAAATAAACGATGAAATGTAAAAAGTAAAACCAGCAGTGTGCAATTTGTTGGTTCTTTCTTTCTTACTTGTAAAAAGTTTTTCTAATGGTCGTAGCGCAAATCATAAAATGCAGTTTAAAGAAAATTTGCGACTTACGTGGTCTCCAAGTTGTACATCTCCAAGTCAGATAAGAACGAAAATCCAATGCCCAAGAAGCAGCAATGCACCATCCCCGAATGAGTGTCTTTATCCATTCTCTTGTGTGTCCTTGTTCTAAAAGTGCAGGCATCATGACTTGGAGAAGAACTAATTCCAATGACAATTCATGGGTAGACTCTCTGGAAACAAGTTCAAATATTCAATATTTAACCTTTATTCTAAGAAGTTTATTTTTGAATGTTGAATGTATTAGTCGAAACTGAAACTCACGTTGTGAAGACAAATGTGTAAGGAAGAAAGCTGGGCCAATAATTCTTCATTACACGGATGGGTACCCAAATCATGAGAATTGTTGTTGTACCAAAGATAATTATGGAAAACAAGAACCGACGTATATGTCTTAGAATTGGTAGATGGATCATTTCTTGAATAGGGTTGAAGTCTGGATCATTCAAATTGCGAAGAAACCAGAGGACGCCCGGACGAAGTATTTCTCGTAAGATTATTATAAAGGAAGCAAAGTAGAAGACGTAAACCATTCCGAAGAACCAATGCATAAACATGCTTGTACCAGGAGCCTTTATAAAACTGGCTTCTCGATCCTAAAGACCACAGCAGATTTCGAAAATGGATATGGATGGGCTATCGAGTAAATAACCGGCTTGAAATAAAAGTAAGCAATAATGGTAGGTACCTTTAAAGTTGCATCAAATAACGGAAGAGAGCAAATATCGAGCCACCAGCCGCATACCAACGGGAAGATTCCAATTTCAACCACGGAAAGAAGACACACCTTGATAACCACATACGATATTCCCAAGACCTTTCTGGTTCTAGTATATATAAAACGGGATTAGATTAAACGTAACTGCTAGATCATTAAGTTGTTTAAAGCCTTGAAATGACTTACTTTCTAAAGCGAAATATTGACGCAAATGCATGGAGCAGAACCAATGAAATTCCAATGATAAAATATCCGACCAGAGTGGTTAAGATTCCTTCGAAATGAGCCATTTTCGTCATTTCTTGCCACTGAAGTGCCGCCAGTGTAAAATAACCGATGTGATAAGGTGAAAATTCTGGAAAAACAAGAAACCGTTTTGACTGACCGTTTTCTCAAAAAATATAGGTAATAAACTTTGAATTTAAATTTTTTTTACCGAAGATCAAGATACACAGCGTGTTGAGGGAAACGACCCAGAAGACATGTTCCAGAAACATAAGAGAACCATCAAGCCCCAACAATCTTTCCCATGTCAGCTCTTCTCCAGCACGATCCCAATCCAGCGGCCAGTTTAGGTCATCATTGTTTCTCTCGGCTCGCCTTTGGTTCTTTACAATAAAGTCAACCGTTTTATATTCTTACAATTACTTAAGTACCGGCTCCACTTAAATACGTCAAATCTCCGCAGGTGATACTTACGTTGTTGTTACGGGCCTCATCGTCGAGCTCAACATTTTCTGCATCGATGTTCCGCTCCTCATTCTCTTCTCCAGCATCAGGTACTTCAATGACTTCCTGTATAGACCAATTCATGTTGAAATACTAGTACCCTACTCAAGATAGCATATGGAATAGATATTGGTTGCCGGTCTGCGACGAACCTCCTGATGATCCAGCCAGTCCTGGACCACCACCGTGCATGATGTGCTCACGAAGCCAGACTAGACTGAGGAAGACGCAGAAGGCGCACATAACCACCACGAATCCGTGAAAGATGTCTATTATTATATTTTCCCTGCAGATAAATTAAATATGGTCAATTAGTTTAGCATGTAAATCCGCAGCGAAGCACGTCTATATTGCAACAGTAACTGGACTGGATAAAATACTTCAAAACTCACGTGGACAAGAGATCGAAGGGTAAAGATAAGATTGATGTGACAGAGCCAGTGAACAAACTCCGATGTATCCGGCACGCTGAAAGTGGAACGATTCCCAACCAAGCAAAAGCAACTAAGGTATAATGAAACCAAAATCGAAAGGCTGTTCCCACACTTGACAGGAGTCCAGCCAGCACATCCTTTACGGGAAGACGTTTTGGCATGTCTGGAGCATAGACTGCGGAAACAATAATGGTTATCTGTTGTCTAATTCCCAACATAATTTAACTAAAAAATTATATTAGGAAAATAATATCTTGAGCTTTACTTGGGGTAAACGAAAACCTGTGATTGCACAGCTCGCAATACTCTTTCCGACTGTATCGAAGCCATTGTGTGAGGCAGTCTTGATGAATGTATTTTATACTTCCGGTGCAGACACAAGGGTAGAAAAGAGGTCGATCTGGGCTTGCCTCAGAGCGGCATACTCTGCAAATATCTACAAGGAACGAAAACACGTCATTAGCTCCACACACCACACAACAGAAATGCTTTCCTAACTTCCACAACTGTAAAATTAAGCACAGGATTGATAAATGACCCAGTACCTTGCATTCCGTCGTCCATCATCCTGTTATTGTAGGCAGATCGCCACTAATAATGAAGTGAAAGTGTTTTTAGGAGTGAAGTGAAAGGAATACTCTGTTCCTGGTAGCAAACCCCGTCACGTAACTATTTTGTGTTTTGTAAGACATTCGTCACACTGTGACGTGACAAGTGACAGGGAACAAATCCAATTCGTTTCTCAGCCTCAGCACTCCTGTGCTGCCGTCATCAGGCGTAAAAAACCATCACTCGATTCTTCTGGCTTCGCTTACAGCTTATGACGAATTATGAAATCCTACCTAAATGAAGAGAATAAAATAAAACCAATTATTTAAATGCGCAATATGTGAAGTCTCGCTCACGTTTGACGTTGAACGTGCAGTTAAAGAAACCAAATAAACTGAAACTGAAAAGCATTCGTTCATCGACGACGTCAGTGTCCAGTGTCCTGCAGTCCAGCTAGAGCATCAAGTTTCCAGTGTCAAAGAAGCAAAGCAAAGGGCCAAAGAGAAAGAAGGAGGTCAGGCGTAGCGTAAGGCATAAGGCGCAATGTAGCGAGAGAAAACTTGCTGCAACTTTCGTTAATTCATAATCATAATGCAGTGATTGACAAAAATTTTATAAACCCACTTAACAACTAATACTAATCATCTCTGCGTCAGCTGATGGCTGAGCGGAGGAAATTAATGCATAGCTTAGCTTACCTTAATTGCTGATTCTAGTTGGCGCAGCTTAGCTGAAGACCACAGTTTTGTTGTATTTCACCAATAAGTAGCCTTTTTTACTCAAATGAATTAATTAACGAACCTCGCCCAATTCGATTTTGTTCTTTTATCGACAATCGAACTTCTTATTTTCCTATAAATATTTTTTAGATTCAGCGAGGCAAAAACCTACGACGTTTAGCTAGTAGAAAGTGTACACATACGGCCAAAGACCAGACACCAGAAATGACGTTTTGGAATTCCACCATCAGCCTCAAGTAAACAACTTCCCGAATTATCTCACGCTGTAGGGCTTTACTTTAGTAGGAGAACAAAATACACGTAATGTTCCTACTTGTGATTTTGTGATGTCACTCATCGGGTGAAGCTTCTATCAAAGGCCTTGGTTGAAGTAAGGCGTGGTGGACTTATTGAGTACCAATCGGTAGGTAGTCCAAAACTGCATTATGATACTACCACTACCTGCGTTTTTATTATGGTGTTTAACTACCTATAACCTATTATGCAAATGGAAATTGAATTTAGTCCGAACTCCGAACGGAATAAAAAATCGAACCACGATGATGGAAGGCTTTTTTGTCAAGTTGACTGTGACACGCTCTCTAATTAAACTTTTATAAATCATTTCTTATAGAGAAGATAAACAATCGTACAAATCTCTTTTTAAAATCCTTTTTTAAAAACGGACCTAAAACATTTTATCCTGATTTACTTAAAAACGAACGAGGAACGAGGTTCTTTATGAAAAGTGGAAATAATACCTATGCGCAAACTTTCTCAGGAAAACGTTTACACGAACGTTTCCGTTTCTACGCTACGTTTCCCGTGCCGTGCTTCAATGGTTTCAATTCAATAGCAGTATACGGAAAACCGAAATGAGGGCCGCCAGAATGTTTAAAAAGTTTAAAACGACAGCTTGTTCCATACGCGGGTATGACGAGTTTATTACGACGATTATTTTAGGCTACCAGTGAAAGCTTGCCTCTGATGAAATGAATTCTTTTTTTTTAAACAGGCCAGTGAAAATGTTACACATAAAATATTATTATTACTCATGGCTTCTGGAAAATGGAAAAAGCAATAATAACTCGTGGTTAGTTGCTACCTTTCATTGAGCTCTTACTGACTGTTAGATTCTCCTTACTTGAACTGCGACTTTTGCTTAGCCGAATACCTAATACGATTCCTGGAAGATGGCAGTGCCAGTACGTTGACGCCAACGCGAAACGCGAAGCGAAGTCCAGAAACAAAGGACGCGAGACGCGATACGGATTACGGAATGGAGATGCCTGTTATCTTTACCCGTTTTAAATTTTAATGACCATCAATTTCAACTGGATATAAAATTGAAACGATAACGAAATGCGACTGTTGGCTCTCTCAAAATGCCATACACGGGGCAATATCACACCCAAACCGGATTTTACGCATCCCTTATTGTCGTAAACATTTCCAGGTTGCACTTTGCACTTGTGCGTGGTTGAGCTTGACGGATGTGCTGCGGAGTGGACTGTCGAACAGCCTTCGTTTGACAATAAACAACTATTCATGTATTTATTTATTTTTGAACTAATGTAACGCCAAACTTTGCATAGCAAACAAAACACACTAATAATTCTATGAAATAACTGGACCTTTATACTAAACAAATAACAGTAGGGGTGACGATGCTAGGTAATTATTAAGGGATCTCCGTTAGCCTAGCTTTTACTTTGACTGCTTTTAACTTAAGATTAGCATTATTCCTGCGTGAAATTAACTTTACATTATTTCCTTTCAATTCCTTGTGATTAAAATTCTTGGTAAATCCGAGTCCGAATCCGTGCTGATCGGGCTTTTCTCAAAAGAAAGAATGCGAGGTGGATCCGAGCTCGAACCGGAACCCGAGCTGTCTTCAATTTCAGTGATGGTGCTTTGATTTATAGCATTTCCGGCTTCACATCTTCTCGTGATTACTTCAATGACTTCAATACACTGTGGTAAGAGCACCATCAATCCAAGTATCCAATTTCTCAAATTGAACTGGAGGAGGAAAGAATACACAGCATGAAATCCGATTGCGGATAATCATTTCATTCAATGCTCCAATTTGGGAGCTTAGCAGCGGATACTTCTGCAAATACTGAAATAGTTTTAAAAAAAGATTAATATGAATCGAACTGCAGACATTTCGGGTGTCCAATATAAGCAAAAATTTAACCTCATCTTCCTTCTGCCTCAACAGCTCTTCGTCGACTTTCAGTGTTACCTTCAGACTTTCCAATTTCTTCTTCAAATAATCAATATTAAAGTTTTCCTCACCACCACCACCCAAAGCATTTGAGTTATTTTGACCTTTGCGAGCTTCTTCTTGCTTCTCTGCGATTTCTTTGGTGAGGCTTTTGTATTGACCGTCCAGTAAAATCAGTTTGGCTTCTAAAATATTTGAATTCCAAAGCTTTAATTATGCAGGCTATTTGTTAATTACTAATATATACAAATAGCAAAACTACCTTGTTCAGAGTTCTCTGTCATTTTCCTGCTTAGCAGCAACTTGAGCTGAGTCGCTTTGGCTTCTTCAGCTTCTACTTCTTTTGTGAGATTGGCGAGCCGACGCTGCAAATTAAATATGAGTATCAGAAATTGAAATTGATAACTTTGAAATTGCATTTGTGCGTCAACAAAGCCAGGTATTTCAAATTAGATATGTTAGGAATTTAAGTGCATTTTTCCAAAGTTTCACAATCACAATCTTTCTCAGAAATTATTTAAAGCAACTGTCTCACTCAAAGTATTGAAAGTAAGTTCATTGGCCACAAGTCAGTTGCAAATATTGAGGTTCGATATGAATCCAAGTACCGTATTTCGTTACAATTCGATTTAAACTATTTATCTAATAAAAACAAATAAGCTTACCGTTTCGGCGTCGCCGGATTTTAAATGAACGTCGAAGGTCGTGCTCAAGAGTTTTAAGTACTCCCATCGCTCTTTCATAGTCCTCTCGTGATTGAATTTGAGTATTCTTGAATACAAGTTTATCTGGTGGAAAATAGTTTGTAATTTAAAGTTCTGAATCCTCTTTTGATACAATGTCTTTACCACAAAACTTACACATTTCCGCTTCAGGGTCTTTACAGAGCATGAGTGTCATGGATTCACCTTCCGATAATTCATCTGCATTGACAGAAGTTAAGGAAGCCTGGGCTTGGGTGGACATTGTGCTGGAATCCGAAGCTGATGACTCCTGGAATCAGTAAATTCCATAAAGTCTTATAATTTCAAAATTGATGATAAATTGACAGTTTTTCTTACGCCAAATAGAATTGGAATCGTTGAATGATTTAGCGAATATTGCTGATTGTTATTAGGGTCAATTTGTAGCATGCTTGTAACTTGCTCGCAAATCCATTCCAAATAGAGAACGCAAACTGGCTTCGAATTTGTGACCATTGCTGCTAAAATTATTTAGTTTGAAATTAGCTGCAATTTTATCCGTGTTAAAATATTGGCTTGGATTCATATAAAAGTCTTACGTGTTTTGAAATCTGATTTACGAATTTTTATTGGACAGTCCAGGATACCACCTTCTCCAGCCAAATACAATACGTTGGTTACTCTCTCCCGCTCGGTATCTCCGAAGTCACAGTTGAAAAGTTTGTCCAGCATGAACTGAAATTACGAATTTGATCAGCTCAGCGTCAATCAGGCGTAATAATAAGTAAGCAATATCCGGTGCAAAATTCTACTTACAACACACATGTCGAGATACTCCTTTGCACTGATATTATGGAATTCCGTAACTGATATCTCGGCATTGCTATTATTGTATCCAGACGCTCTTAGAAATGAACAAACGTTACGAATTCGGTTATCCAGTTCCGTTTGTTCCATTTTTGAAGCAACGAGTTAATGAGAATATGTGGTAAACTGTTTTAAGATTGGGATTCCGGATTCCTATTTCAAGCTTCCAAGATTTCGGGTTCAATATTGCTTGAAGGAGCTCTTATTTTCTGTGTGGTTTGGTTGAGCGATATAAATGCACAATATGCCTCTTTGCTTAAACTATTCTTTAGACAACGCTACTTAACTATCTACAAAATTAACCAGCAAATAGTGGTAAAAGGGAATGGGAAATGTGAACGACCTGATTGACTCGTACTTCGGGAAAAGCTTCCTTTTGGAGTCAGGGTTTTATTTGAGCATAACGCGTTCACGTCCGTCGATCGGCCATTCAAAACCTTTTATTTTTATTTTTGGTTAAGTCNTCCGCGCAAACAGCAATAACTAAATTCAGCCACACTGAACAAAGTCAACTAATTAAATTATGTAGTGAGCTCCAGGCGCCTTGCATTTCTGGTCAACCGACCATCCGACTCCTTCACGATCACCATAATTTCTTTTTTCTGCATTCAAAAATTTGACCCTAAGCGTCTTGTAAAAATGCGGAACAAAAGTTTTTTCGGCATAACGAGAATATAACAAGGCAGATGCTTTCATTTATATAAAACGCCGAGCGACGTGGCTTCTTATTACTATTATAATCTAAACAATAATGTAACGCATTGCGGAACGCGTTCAATACTGAAAATACAAGGCATCCAAAAATTCAATGCGACCATTATTTTTGTCCGTCGAGTAAACTGTCAATTCGGAAAGATTGTATCGAAAATAGAGACACCTTGAGTCCAGGAGCTTCCTATTGTGTTTCATTTCGGGACAATTGACAAATCGTTGGAGGGGTGTGTGGAGGTGTGAGGAGATGAAGATACCAAAACAGGAATGCTCTCACAATTGGTTAAATGAGACATGGCATGGAGCTTCCAGGAGGGTCTCGTCATTTAGACATTCTCGTCTTATTCAGGTAATTTTTGGCGTGTGGCTAGGTCTTCCTTGACCCCTGCTAAGTTCAAGAATGGAAACAGAAGGCATAGAATTTCCCAACATTTTCTTTGGTTCAAGTGACCTCCCAGCTTATTCAGAGGACTAAAACCGTATTTGAAACTAGAAGGAAATTCTAGCGATTTTTTAATTGCCTGGCAGGGTCAATGAGCTTCTCATTCAATGTGTAGGGGAAGCTTTTTTCAGGAAACAGAAAAATTGGAATCGTTATTGAGTTCCAGGCCTTCAATAATTGTCCATTTTGCATACATGTAGTTCATTACAGTCTCGTTTTTTTCTGCCCTACTTGATTTCCAGCTTTAAATATAGGCATTCTAATTTATTCAATTTGTGGAGC
>VNWX01002281.1:0-12536 GCA_009869905.1 Ceratophysella communis | reverse complement strand
TTTGGAATAGTTCGCAACTAGATAGCGTGGTCCTTCCCGATAGTGCAAAGAGACAGGAACTGAGCCAGATCGTCGGAACAGTTTCGAAAAATTGCCCGAGATTCAACGACGATAGTTCCCCTGCACAAAGATACCACATGAAAATTCGTTCCTGCTGAGATGACAATGGGAATGTGTCTGATGTAGCTCGACTCACTACTTCAATATTGGCATAAGTTTCCGTAGAGATTTCTAAGTTGCTGAAAAATTCAGAAATTGAACTGTGTGAAAGAATCCGAGCGACGGATATCTTCGATCCAAGTTGTTTATTCAACTTATTGATGATCTTTGTCGCGAGCAAGCTGTTTCCCCCCAAAGCAAAGAAGCTATCGCTTATACCAACGCTGCGTTCGGGAAGTCCAAGCACGTCTTCCCATATTGATGAAAATATTTTGTGATTTTGCTCTGTAGCTGGAATGTGGTTAATACGGTCGAATGGAATGCTTCTGGTAGCAAGTTTCACACGATCTACTTTTCCGTTTGCATTCAACGGAATGTTCTCCAATTTAATTAAATGACGTGGGATCATGTAAGATGGAAGCTTGGTCTCGGCAAACTTGCGAATATTTGGTTCCCTTACTTCAGCTGTAGCCGTAAAATAGGCAACAAGTGCGATGACATTTTTGTCAGAGTCTTGCTTAGAAACCACAATGCATTGATTTACGCCTGGTGCGGTGTTGATAACGGACTCAATTTCACCAAGTTCAATCCGTATTCCATTGATTTTAATTTGCGTATCCCGTCGTCCAATATATTCTATTGCTTCGTTTTCAAGCCGGCGGGCAAGGTCGCCCGTGCGAAACAGTCTTTCATATCCTTCACTTCCAAATGGATTTTCGATAAATGATTTAGCTGTCAATTCTTCAAGATTCAGGTATCCTCGGGTAAGATTAGCTCCTGAAATGCAGATTTCTCCAATGGCTCCGATTGGTGTGAACTGAAGGGATCGGCTCAGCACGTAAACAGAATTTCTATTGACAGTATTTTCAAAAAATGAGGTGAAATTTTTGACCTCTGTAAAGAGTACTACAGGGGCCTCAGAACAACCGTAATTATTGAAAACCTTGACCCTTTCAGTACAAGCTCGAATCCTGGCATATACTTGTTCACGGAGAACTTCTCCAGTAACGAAAATTCTTCGCAGTCCCTTGATCACGGATAAATCAAGAACACTCAGCATCGACGGAGTGGCATAAATCTGCGTGACCCCATGTTCTAAACAATACTCTGAAAACCTGATTGGATCCGAGATGAGACCGAGTGGGGCTATCAGTACGGTCATTGCTCTCCCAAATGCCAGGGCGACTGTGGCAGTGAATACGGTAAACCCATGATAATATGTCACGAAGGCCACCTCATTCTGCGAACTTTCTTCTGGACAAAGGTAGTCTCGACAAGTACTCGACAAATTTCCATGTTCTACTAAAACACCTTTCGGGACTCCCGTTGAGCCGGATGTAAATATTACATATGCTAAGCTTCCAGCGGTAATTCTAGTCTTAGGCGGCTCCGACGGCATTCGTTTGAATTCGTACGTACTCAGATTGTGTACTTGACAAGGATATGACCGGGATGTCTTCTTAATCTTCTCAAAAGTGAGGTCATCTGTTAGCACTAAGCTCGTTGACACCGTGTTTAAAATCTGAGTGATTCTGTCCTCCGGAAAGCGAGAATCAATGGACGTGAACGCTGCTCCAGCTTTCCATATTCCAAGCATGGCGACAACTACTAACCGCGTGGGTTGCAAACAAAAGCCGATAACTGTATCCGGTTTAATCTCAACTCGACTGATGAGGAAATTTGCTATTTGATTTGCTTCTGTATTCAGTTGTTCATAAGTCATTTGTATATTTTCAAAGCACAAAGCTTTTGCGGTTGGTCGAAGACGAACTTGCTGTTGAAAAAAGCCAGGACAGTTGGTTTTTCTGTGCCACTGATAAAGCGATTGACGAGATTTGATTGTTCTTCTGGTCGTATGTAGACAACGTCATTGAGCAATGTCATGGGATCCTTGGCAATTTGCTCCAGTACGACTTCAATTGTCTCAATAAGTAAACGTATAACATTTGATTGGAAGTACTGGGTTTGATATCGGATTTGGATTGACTTTGGAAATCCTGAATCCATAATGCTGATTTGCAAGGCATATTCAAAATTTGGAGTTGGTTCGTTGTTATAAAGGAAAATGTTGTCGATTGAAATATGATCTTCATCTTTTGTTACAGAACCACGCTGCTTGAAAATCATGTTTAAATCCTGTACCCTGTTTCCGACTGTTTTAATCATATCCACTACGGTAACAGTAGGAAGGCGTTTTTGTTCCAGAACGTGCGGAGCAATTGCAAATTCAGTATTCTCAGGATTTATTCTGAGGCCAACGCGTTGGCCGTCGCGTTGGCGACCGTCGTTGCAACGACGGTTAAATCAGAGTATGTGTACACGCTCAAAATGTTGTGCCAGGTAAATAACCAAACGTCTTCCATATTTACCTGGAAGTTCTTGCAAATTTCTTGAAGACGCTCATAAATGCCTGTGCTAAAATCCGAGGACACAGACTTAAATTTTGTATGAATTTGCTTTGAATGGTGTTCTGGTTCAAGAGATACATTCTTGAACGAGCTGGTCACGCTTTGTCGCTCAGTCTGGGCTATGTCTAAGCCAAGCCTTGTCCAGTACTTTCTTGGAATAGCCATTTCTTTCAGGTCGCGCTTCACCTTGTAAAATTCTCCCTTTTGCAATCTCCGTGCAAATACGAAGATACTGTAGAAGACTTTACTGAAGATCTTGAGTTCAATGAGCAGAGTTACCTGAAAAAGTAATCCAATCAAAATATTAACGTAACCGTAAACGCAATTAAATCCAGAACGAACGAATTTCGAAGAAAATTAGTTTCTTAATTTGCCTGAAATCAACGAGAAGTCTAATTGGCATTGCAAAGTATACTTCGAATTTAAACAGAAAAATACCTTACAAAAATTGTAATTTCTGGTTTCCAGCAGTTGCAATATCGGAACCAAAAAAATTGCTGCCTTTTTAACACAACGTAGCGACCACAAATACGAACTAAACCTTGCTCAAAACTAAATAAATATTATCGTCGCTTTACTACTACGCTTATATCTAGTATTCTGAGCCGAATACTGACAACTCAGCGATAAAAAAATTATGTAGGCTCTCGTACTGAGCAACAAAACCTGTTCCTTCTTTATGTCTATTGGTATCCTATAAATGCCCAAATGTTAAATGCTTACAAGAATACGAGAAAAAGATAACATTAGGAATTAGGCTTGGCTTTGTATTATGCAGGTTGAAGTTTAAGTTCAGATGAACATCCTTGAACTTGTTGACCAGGGGTGTCCGCAGCTTTCGGCTCTGTTTGTGCTCTAGACAGAAAATGTCCACTTTTGTTAAAAATTCGTTGTCTTGTCCCCAGTTTCTAGGCCCCAAATTTTTAACTCTCCGTTCAGTCAACAATGCTATTCAGAACCCAGATCGGGAAGTAAAATGTTTAAATCGGAGTATTTCTGGTGCTGTGTATATTCTATAATTATGTGAATAATTGCATATAACTTATTAAAAATACGTATAAAAATCGGGTTTGGATGCTTTTTCAGCGTATTTTGGCATTTTGGAGACAATTTTACAAAAAGGGACGGAAAACGTGCTGCCGGAATTCGACCCACGGAGTTTTTATACCCAAGGAAAATCAAATTTAGAACTATTTAATTTGCTAAGCCAATGATTTTCTTTTATTTCTCGAATAAAATTCTATGCAGTAACCACTAAATTTACAAATGATTTGCGATAAAGTTTTTTGATAGGTATTTGAATTTCATGTTGGTTTTGTTAGGTGAGTCAAGCCGTGGATCATCATTTTGTGTTTAGGCTGAAATAGGATAGCCGACCCCGCTGCAGAAACAGGTACCTTTGGCTCCACATCTTCCATCTACTTCCTCCTTATGTCTACAATAGTCCTCGCACATCTTGTCATCGGCTGGGTTATTAAAAGTGCAGGATGGCGCTGATTAAACAAGTAAAATGAGCTCAATTACACTTTGCATTGATATTAGAAACAATAATGTAAAATAGAAATAAAAAATTAACTTACATCCTTCCACAGCTGTTGAAACGAGCAATACTGCTCCAAGAAAAGCAAGCAAGAGAAATGTTGAAGTCTTCATTTCGTTGAAGTTTGAAATGCTTGAGAACGTTCAAAAACTGTTCCTGTTAGTAACAGAATAAGTTGTGATGACAATTGCTCTGCCTGCATTCTCTTTTATACGAATTTAATAGCATAATTTACATTCGAAGACAGTCTACGTTTTCTGGATATCTGTATCATTCCATGTCATTCTAGATAAAAAGTAGTCCTTAAACAAAATGCTCGTATAATCAAAATCAAACCAAAAAATTAATTATTTATGTAAATCTTTTTACCAAATGGATTTATAATCCAAGAACTTTAACGACATTTTAATGACTAAATCTAAATGGAGGTCAAGTACTGTAATCTCGGCCTTACACTCTAATGAGTAAATGGAATCAGTATTGTAATCTTGGGCATTTCCGGCCTTATTTACTATTACAGTCTGATAGAACAGCTCGATTCTTAGTCCCAGTATTTGGGTACGATACTAACGACGTAATAATTCAAAAATGTCAAATCAAAATCTGTCAGCTTAAGTAGCTGTATAATGTCTTATGTCTTGAGTGCATCATCGTATGGTACCATTTTGATTGCCTGGACATTGGCACGCTTTCAAAAAAGGACTGATTCTAAAGAAGAACGAGCAGTTTCTTGATTTTGAACAATTTTATTCTTCGGAATTTCTAAAAAAATTTAATCTTGTATTCCTGTATTTATTTAACTGCACGACGATTTGTCAAAACTTATTTTCTATATATCATATTATAAATGAGATTTCGATCAATTCAGAATTTTCATGTTCCGCATTGATTACGCTTTGAGAATTTTATTTTGCATGCAGTTCATTAGGTTTAATTGAAATTTGTCACTACTCAAAACTCAAATCTATTATCTGATTTTAGTTTTTGCATTGTCAATGCGATACGGAGAGCTGAAATTCGGAACCGTCACCGACTCGTGAACAAACACGAGGTCATCTACTGGCCATTTCTTGTCCGGAATTATTCCGAATACATAGAAACCATGTTGCTTCAGAAAATTCGCGATAAAATCTCGTGCCTTTGTGTTATTGCCACGTTTACGTCGGTATTCTACTGTCAATATCTGGAAATTAACGGCAGTCAATATTACCTACAGTGTTTAGCTTTAAATTTTCATTTTTCAAAAATACCTTGAAATAAATTTTGTCAAAAGGAATGCTTTCCATCACATCAAGTTCGTTGCCTTCGACGTCTAAGCTGAAGTAATCCACCGTGTCCACGCCAAGGGCGTACAAAAAAGTGGCCAGAGGAAAACACTGAATTATTTCTGGTCTAAAAAATACCGTTGTCTTATTCCCACGACGCCGTTTTCTCCCTGCAAATCTTTCGCTTCCTCTGAAAAGTTTCGGTAATGACTTTGCTGAATCTTCCAATTCCAGCAGGATTCGACTACCACCTCTATTTACGGCCAAGTTACCAAACGGAAGCTAAAATGCTCAAAAATAAACTATCAGAGTTGATAATAATAACCGATGATGCTCATTATCTCTCATTATAGGTATTTATAAAAATGCCAAACAAGTCAAAGAACTGAGAGTACAAGGCATTTTATTTTATTTCAAAATTACTTCGACATTCCGGATAAATCAAGAACATTTACCTACCTTCACAGGATATGATTTCGGGGATAAACAAGTTGGTGACACCCAAGCTTTACGATGAACCCGCATTAACCGCTTAACAATTTCTGAGTTTGCTTCGATTAGGAGACCCTTATTGGAAACGCGTAAAAAATATTCGAAAACCAAACCAAATAAGTTCAAATAATATTTACCTCATCAAAAACCCTTACTTTCCATCCATAGTTTTTCTCTAAAGCCAGTGTATTCGAGCCCTGGACGCCGTCGTGTGCTCCACATTCAACGAAAAATCCATTTTTCTATGGAAAAATATTTAAATTTTAGGACATCTCTGCTGAAATGTCAATCCGGTATTCAAATTTGGTTAAACTCGATGCCCGGGTTCGTTTAAAAAAAGCGATTTAGCTCAAAATTTAGTTATACCTGATGATTTAATATTTGTTGCACAATCAAAGCCTGTTCTGTAAATTCAGGATTTGAATTTTTCAAGTTATATGGTTTGTTTGATGGAGGAATCAAAAATCCATTTTTCGTATCTTTCACAAATTCAACGATTCGTCTGTCATCCGCCTTTGCGGGTCCTTGCAAAAGTTCTTCAGTTGTCCAGTTATTCTTTCGTTGTTGTTGGTCTGCAATCGCTGAAACTTCTAGTCCTACCAGAAACAGAAACACTAACCCGGTCCAGATAGTGTATAACATTGAAATAAAGGCCTAAAATTTCTTAATTAATTTTTTGCCTTTGTTTTGAAAATTAACCAGTTTAGTAGTAACAGTTCATAATTTTTGTTTCTGCCTCAGCCGGATTAGCAATGGACAAATCCCTTGGCACAAAATTCCAATTCAGGCGATAGTTTTTGGTAATAATTACAATAAGCTTAAGTTCCTTGCCCCTGCCTATGCCCCTCTACAGAACATGTCCACAACAGGTGTTGACTGAATAATTCGGTTATGATCGTAAAAGCCAGTTGATGTATGTGTCTCGAAAAAAAATCCATCGTGAGCTGCACGAAATAGACGTGAAATCCTGTGTACCGAAATTAAAACCTCAGACGTGTTTCCTGGGCACATGCAGCTTTTCACCTTGAAGCACATCGGCTGGCTTTGACCAGCTAATCGCCAATCGCCACACTTCCTCGAAGATCAGACTAGCAAAATGCAGTCGTTCAATAATCTGCCTTTTCTAGTTTTTGTCTTACTTCACAATTGTTCAGCAAATCTGCCTTGTCCAAAATATTTGATACCATCACTATTTGCCAACGTACCGCCCTATATTCAGTTCCAGTCCATTTCACAGAAGCGAATTGATATCCCTACCGAAATTAAGGAAAAACTCTTGTGGCCGGAAGCTGCTGGCCAGCGAAAAGAACTCCAGGATAAAACCATTCTAGCCTCAGGTCTCACGCTGGTTTCAAAGCGGGATTTACGACGTGGAAACATGTCACTTCTTGGGTGGCTAAGAAAACCTTCTGGCAAGCTTATCTCTCAAGCCAACAGTTTTCAGAAAATTAATTCATTTCCATTGGTCTCCACTGAACTGTGTTACAGGTTTGGATTCTGGGCTAATTTATATCGATTTCAGCAAAAATATCAACGTAAAGTTTCGTTGCCGTTTATCATGCCCTCGTTTATTCTGCCAGACGAAATGCCTGCTTTCAAATCAGCATGGGAGAAAACTCAGAATAAATTGTGGATTTGCAAAACCCCGAGGTCTTCTGTATCAAGAGGCGTACGGATGCTCGCTCACTGGCAAGATTTCAAAATCAACAGCGAGCCGTGCTTGGCTCAAAAATATGTTCATAATCCAATTCTATATGACAATCTGAAGCTAAATTTCAAATATGTCTTCCTGCTCACTAGCGTTCATCCGCTCCGAATTTACTCATTCCCAGGACTAAATCTTATTCAGTGGACGCATTCAAACTACTCAATTAGCCCAGAACACGTGTACAACAAGTGCATTCATAGTCGGCCTTCCGTCTTGCCCGGTACTCCATATTGTGATCGCACTACTGCTTTATTTGACCTCAAACCGGAGGATTACAACAAGATTGTGAGTTGGTTCCATGCAGAATACAATATGGATAAACTTCTTCAATTAATGGACCATGCTGTGATTCTGACGTTGCTTTCGGCTGAAAAACGTTTGGCAAAAGCATTTTACAAAAAAGCCCGGCATCGTCAATCTTTTTTCCATTTAATGGACGCTGACTTTGTAGTGGACGTTCATGGCAAACCTTGGCTCATCGAAATGAATAGCTCTCCCATTCGAATTCTCTCAAGTAATGGCTACAATTGTCACAAGTATCAGAATCAGGATTTCTATTCAAAAGTCTTGAACATCGCTGGATTTAATCTGCCTCCAACTTTGAACTTAAAATCCCAAGATTTTATCCGAAGTCAATTAAATCTAGCGAATCCTAAAAATGCAAGCTTCAGTAAAGTCGTTCTGGATGAAACAGTTTACAAAATTGAGCTCAGCGATGAAGAAATGCAGAAGCATATCAGATTCGAGAATTTTACTGAGCGTAATTCGTCATACCGAAAAACCATTTTACAGGAATTGACCCAGGACGATATCCGAATCCTCATGATTTCAGAAGATGAGCTAAACAGAGCTAAAGGGGTCTAAACGTATATTTCCGACGAAGTCCGTTGGAAAGTATATTCCCTTCATTGAGTCCAGTACTTATTACTACAAACTACTGGATGCGTGGGAAGAAAAATATGGAGACAATAGAACTGAAGGACGAAAACTATTAGAATATCTCTCACAGGCATTTTTGTAGTTCGACTTTTTTCTGTTCCATGTATTCTATTTTATTTCTATACAAATTACAATACCTCCCTACTGCTAATACAATTTTACGTTACCTAGATTATTCAATCAATAGGTTTGTATGCCAGTAAATTTTTTTTAAAAAATCAAACAAAAAATTGGATAACATGTTGGTCTCGATTAAGTTTTATTATCGTTTTATTAAATATATCTGGCGTCTGCGGAAAATGCCCCGTACTTTAAATACCTAATAAACACGATTACAAGCAATGAAAAATTCAGATATTTTGACTTGAATTAACCTGTGCTCCTCTAGACTATAATTTGCTTTAAAATACTTTGAATTTAGTTTTTTGTAAAAACTTATTTACGTCATAATGTAGGCGACATTAATCTACTAAAAAACTCATTATTTTGTGCATTTCAGCCAAAAAATATCACATCCATAAGTGCATACTTAGTGTCATGAGAATTTCAACTAAAATTAGAAAAATAGATTCCTTTTTTTTGGCGGATAAAGCATCTGTGTCTGCTGGAAATTTTAAATGATTAGGTAGCGTAAGTAGAGGTTTTTTTTGTAAAAACTTATTTACGTCATAATGTAGGCGACATTAATCTACTAAAAAACTCATTATTTTGTGCATTTCAGCCAAAAAATATCACATCCATAAATGCATACTTAAGAAGCGTCATGAGAATTTCAACTAAAATTAGAAAAATAGATTCCTTTTTTTTGGCGGATAAAGCATCTGTGTCTGCTGGAAATTGTAAATGATTAGGTAGCGTAAGTAGAGGTCATAAATAATGCCTAGTAAACCTGGGGTGATCCGCCCGTTAATTATAATTACAAATGATTTGCACTAATAATTAAATAATTGCTAAGCGACAGGCTTTGAGACACGTTGTCTGCTGTCTTGCCTTTTCAGCATCATACTCGAATTATTCAGTTTTGCACCTGTGGAGGGGCAAGGAACTTCAGTATTTACAATTTGTGCACTAATGTTTTGCCAAACCATAAAATTTAATGTGTTTCAACGACCAATTGAGCATTGCATCTAGTCCGCCGTCCAGCAGTAGTAGACATATTGTGGAGTGTTACTAAATTCTAAACTAAAATTTCACGTTTCATCACATCACAACGACCAAACATTTTAATATAGAATTTAAAAAAAGACATTGATCGCAATGCTTTTCATTAAAACTATCACTACGTTATTAGTGTGTATAATTCTGAGACAAGAAGTTTCCGCCGTTTCAAAGCAACGCCCAAGAAATTCCTGGACAACTGAAGAAATTTTGGCAGGACCACCCAAGGCTGATGATAAGCGAATTATTGAATTTGTTAAAGACCCTAAAAATGGGTTTTTGATTCCGCCATCGAAAAACCCTTATAATTTAAGAAATTCAAATTCTAAAGTTACTGAGCAAGCTAGAATTGTCCAACAAATATTAAATAATCAGGTATGGCTTGCCTATATGAACTGTCAACAAAATATTGAACACATGAAGGGATCATATTAGGCCATCCTCTAACTACTTCCGATACCTATAGTAGTCATTGAATCGAAAACTCAAAGTAACTGAACTAACGCTACGAATATCGATTTGCAAATTAATATATCAATGCCCAAATTCTTCAATTTCTTAAATAGAAAAATGGATTTTTCATTGACTGTGGAGCACACAACGGAATCCATGACTCAAATACCCTGGCTTTGGAGAAAAAATACGGATGGAAAGTAATAACATGATTTTTGATAAAATATTCAAATTGATAATCTTTGATTTTCTAAAAATCTAAATATTTCACACGGGTACGATTGATTACTAGGGTCTCTTAATTGAAGCAAATCCGCGACTTGTAAAGAAATTGTTGGAAGTTAATCGTAAAGCTTGGGTGTCACCCACTTGCTTATCCCCGAAATCGTATGCTGTGAAGGTATGCTCATAATTATCCGAAATTCATTGTCCTTAAAACTTAAACAATGCTTGTGACTTTTTCTATTGTTAAAAGTACATAGCATAGCGATAGTAAGTTCCGTCGAAAATGTAAAGATCCCATGGCTTTTTTTTGAAAATTTCAGCTCCCGTTTGGTAATGCCGGTGGTAAAGGAGCTTTTGGTCGACTTCTACTAGAATTCGAAAATTCTGCGAAGCCATTACCGAAATATTTCAAAGGAAGTGATAGATTTGTACCCAGTGAATCTAGTAACAATCCTCAAGTTTTTAAACCGAAAATTATTCAGTGCTTTCCACTGGCCACTCTCTTGTTCGCCCTTGACGTTGACACGGTTGACTACTTCAGTCTAGACGTCGAAGGCAACGAACTCGATGTTCTTCAAACCATTCCGTTTGACAAAATTCAGTTCAAGGTAAGTCGTCGTTTCGTTTTGGAAAACAATACATTTTAAAATATGTACAATAGAATGTCCTTAATTTTCAGGTATTGACGGTAGAATACAGACGCAAAAAGGACCATGACACAAAAACACGGGATACAATTGCGAATTTCATGAAACAACATGGCTTCTATGTACTCGCAATAATTATATCCAAGAACGCGCCAGTAGATGACCTTGTGCTTGTGCATAAGTCGGTGGTAATTCCCAATTTCACCTCTCCGTATCGTATTGACAAATCAGAAAACCAATTGAAAAATAGGAAATTATGAATTCTATCCACCTATATCGCTATATCATCGTTGAAAAAATAAAAACATAACAAAATCTCATCCGTTCTTTAATTCAAACGTCTTTTTTCTGTTTTTTATTAAGCCGGCCTTTGAAGTGTGAAATGACACAAGGAAACCTCTAACACTCTTTAATGAAATATTAACTAAGGAAAACATTTTATGTATCAAATCGTCGTCCAGAGCTCCGAATTTAGAATTCAATTTTGTTTAGTTTGTTTTGAAGAATAAAGGGTCGCAGACGTAGCATCCATTCAAATTACCTTGAATCGGTTCCATGCTTTAGAAATGGTCTTGGATAAGCTAAAAACCTGAGATATTTGTTTGATTGGTGATTTAGTTCAGTAGAGAAATTACATTTAATGCGTAACGCTTTGAACTAAACAATAATTTTCTGATACCGCAGGATCACAACGCTAACTCACATCGAACTGAAGAAATGTAAATTCGTACATCGACTGTAGAATAGTATACACATGACTGCGAAACTCTAAATTGGCCAACAGAAGCCTGGAAATGCAATATACAGGTTGTTAATTCATTGTTGACAGTGAATGCTGATGCTGATAATAGTTCCATTGAAGCTTTTCTACTTCTTCTTTTTCTTGGACGCCACGTTCTTACCGATGACCACCACTGGCTTACAATTTGAACAAAACCACTTAGCCATTGGAATTGACGCGAGTTCTGTGCAGCCAATGTGATACCATTCGATGGGACACTATAAAGAACATTCAAGAACAAGCGTTAGAATTAGGGCATTATTGATAATTTCTTGTAAACCAAATTCCTGTTTTCCTAGAAAATGACAGGAAGTCACTAGCCTTTTCGTCATCACAGCCAATCATATCTCCGTAAGGAAATTCTTTACAAATGCAGGTAGGTTCATACGGTCCAGGGACTCCCCATATTCCAGTCGACATAAGGGAAGCGTGCTGCTCAGCAGTCAAATGAATCTCTAACTTCTTGGAACTTTTTCCACCCTGGTCCTTGATCCTGCTTGAATTCAATATCTCGATGATTCTGTCCGGTGTTTTCTCGCTGATACCGGCGACTTTCTCCTGAGCCGAATCCGCTTTCTCCTTGCTCGTCCCCGCTTTTCCCTTGCTGGTATCAGACTTCTTGTTGCTTGTAGCCGATTTCTCGTTGGCCTTCTTATAGCCCGTTTTCTCCTTGGCCGTATCAACTTTCTCTTTAGCTGTTGTACCCGTTTTCTCGGTTGTTGTATCCACTTTCTCCTTAGCCGTACTCACTTTCGCTTTCT
>VNWX01002280.1:0-12538 GCA_009869905.1 Ceratophysella communis | reverse complement strand
TCAGGACTTCTGCTTCAAGAACTGGGCGGGTCGAATGGTAGTATCCTGTCAGTTTGTTCTCTTTGGCGAGCACGGTGCAGCGACGGATTGCCGGATGAGCCCCGAGCACTGCTTCAATTTCACCTAAATCCACACGCAACCCACGTATTTTGGTTTGTCGGTCATTTCGACCGAGGTACTCTAGGGTTCCATCATGAAGACAGCGTACCAGATCACCCGTTCTGTACATCCGCCCATGATCTGAGCTTTCAAGAAATCGTTCTGCAGTTAATTCAAGTTGATTGAGATACCCTCTCGCCACACCGCTTCCAGCCAGATAAAGCTCTCCAACTGCACCTGTCGGCAATGGCTGCCGTTGCTCGTTGAGGACATAGCCCTTCATGTTGTGCATCATTTTTCCAAGACAGTTCTTGTACTCATCTCCGTTTTGAAATACGTGGACCATATTGTAAACACTTGTTTCTGTGACGCCATATGCATTGGAGATGGGGCCAGAGAACTCTGCTCGGATCTTCTGGTAATGCGCCTTTGTAAAATGCTCTCCAGCGACAGTGACTCTTTGAAGATGCTTGAGCTTTGACAAGTCCATTTCTTGAATAAAAGTCGGCGTCCCGCTGAGGTAGGTAATGCCGTTCTTGTTAAGATAACTGTAGAACTCATCATCCAGGCAAATTGTCCGAGGGTGGAACAATGAGTTTGTTTGAATTCAAGATGGACAGAATGATTTGCTCGATTGAAAAGTCGAATACGTAGTTCGACAGCAATAGGATAGCTTGCTCTTGATCAGGATACAATGATTTCAATCCGTGACGGAAATTGACCAGACTTCCATGCTGGATCATGACTCCCTTGGGTCTGCCAGTTGTACCTGATGTGTAGATCACGTAGCAAAGGCTAGACTCGTCTGATTTGGTTTTCATATTGTCAGTTGGACAGTGGTTGAGTTCTTCCATGGTGTTGGAGCAGTCAATAGAAATCACAGGAGCGTAGTTTTCAATTTTCTGAAGACGTTTTGCATAGCATTGATTCGTGATGATTGCCTTAGCTTGAGTTTCTTTGCAGAATGAGAGCAATTCTTTCATCAGGATAGCTCGGATCAATTGGAACATAGGCTGCTCCAGCCTTCCAAACTCCCAGAATGCTGATTATCGTCAATTCGCTTTTATCCAAGCACAGTGCAATCCAATCATTTGATCTCAAATCAGTCATTACGTTATGAAAATGATGAGCAAGCTGGTTTGATTTTTCGTTTAGCTCTCGGTATGTAAGCTCCACACTTTCTGAAACAAGTGCAATTGCATCAGGCGACTGTTCAGCAATACTTTGAAATATTTCATGCAGTGTACGTCCTTCTGTCCAGTTGTCTTTCATTTCTGCTCCAATAAGATTTGCAGGAGAGCTGGCAACTTCAACACGACTAATACCCAGCAATTTTGAATCCGAATTTCCGGCCTGAGCTAATTTTGAAAACTCGCTTAGAATGTGCTTGTAAGTTGACAAGAATCCTGTGACAGTTTCAGGCCTGAACAGCGTTTTTGCATACGTAAATGTTCCCGTTAAAGAGTTCTCATTTGTCTGAGTCATTGCAACGGAAAGGTCGTACTTGACCGTGGTTTCCCCGAAATTATTTGGAGCGTAGTGCTCTGAAAATGAGTCATGACTGGAGAACTGATCCAATGTGAAAATTACTTGAAAAATGGGATGTCGTGAGAGATCTGATTCACATCCCATCTCAGTGACTAGCTTGTCAAACGGAAGTTCTTGGTGAATTTGGGATTTCATAACTTCTGTGCTGACGGCTTGAATGTAATTCTCTAAACTTGATTCTTCGTCGACGTCTATTTTGAGAACAAGCATGTTTACAAAGAATCCGACAATATTTTCCAGTTCGGCTCGATTTCGGTTAGAGCATGGGGATCCAATCACGATCTGACGCTGATTCGTGTACGTACTTAACATGACAGAGTACGCAGCGACCAATACACTGTACAAGCTGACTTTTAACTTCCTGGTAAGCTCCCGCAGACGAAGTGTTATATCGGATTCAAGTTCAAACTTCAGTTCGCAACCAGTGTAATTAAAATTCCTGGGCCGTGGGTAGTCCGCGATTAGGTTCAGTGGCTCATAGCCCTTGAGCTTTGTCAGCCAGTAATCAAGAAGTGGGCGAAGTGGGCGAAGTTGGAGCTGAGTCCGTTGCCATGCTGCAAAGTCCTTGTACTGAATTTCAATTGGAGGAAGTGACAAGGGTTCTCCGGTTTCATAGTATTTCATAGAAGGCTTTTAAATCTCTTTGAAACACTCTCCAGGACCAGCCGTCGAAACAGATATGATGAAACACAAAGGAAACGAACAAATGATTAGTATCGGCTTCTACGTCGAATATTCGGATTTTGAACGGGAGCTCTTGATTCAAGTTAAAACTATGCTTCGACGTTAAACAGAGGCTTTCATCTAATTCCCTGGTATCAGAAACGGTGACAAATTCCGCAAAGAAATTATTCACTGCCTCGCCTAAGCTCAGAACGATTTGCATCTGATCTTGAATTAGCGTCCGTAGAGCTTCATGTCGTTCGATAACCGAATGTATTGCTCGTACAAGGTTCTTCTTGTTGACAGTCGCAGCCATTTTCAGGACAAGTGGTATATTGAAAGCATTGGTACCGTTTTCGAGTTCATCAATGAAAAGTAATCTTTCTTGAGCAAGAGACACAAGCTGCTTTCCACTGACCAGAGTAATGGCTTCTAACTTGAGAGCAGCATTTGAAATGTATTGGTATAGGGCTTCAATCGTTTTCAGCTTGAATACCTGAGCTACGCTCACACTGCGTCCGAACGCATTAGTAAGCATGAAAGAAAGTGTCGTCGTCCATCAGGCTGTCACCACCCAGACCAAAAAAGTCATCCTGTGGATGAATCAAATCTTCTGGTATTTGCAGCAGCTCTGACCACATTGCAACCAGTTTCAATTCAATCTCGGACATTTGCACTTGAATATTGTTGAAATTGTTGGCGCATTTTGAAAGCTCGATTCCAGCCAAAGCTCGTGTGTCTACTTTGCCGTTGATAGTCACAGGAATTTCAGAAATTTGCACCAAACGATTAGGAACCATGTACTGCGGTAGTTTGGACTGGACCCATTTCTTCATTTCAAGCTCAGGTATGGATCTGGGGCTGACATAGTATCCAATCAAATATTTCTTTGCATCGTTCCTCGCAATGACGACAGAATGCGTCACATCCGGCTGAGCACAAATCGTAGTTTCAATTTCTCTCAATTCAATTCGAAGCCCACGCACTTTAACTTGGAAATCATTTCGACCCAAGCATTCTAGTTCTCCGTTTGGTAAAAGTCTGGCCAAATCTCCGGTCTTGTAGATCCGTCCCTCACGAAAAGGATCAGACAAGAATTGCTTATCTGTCAGGTCAGGACGATTCAGGTAGCCTCGACCCACGCCAATTCCACCAAGGTACAGCTCTCCTAATGCACCGACAGGTACCTGCTTCATGTGCTTGTTCAAAACGTAAATCCATATGTTTTCGACTGGGAAGCCAATGCTTTTGTTGAGTCGTCTTTCAGTTGGGTCGTTTGTAGAGACGCTTGTGAGTCGTAATTGAAACCTCTGTGGGGCCATAACCATTGATTATCAGGCCACTGAATGTAGCGCGAATCTTCTTGAATAGCGGCTCACTGAAGTCTTCACCTACTGCGTCAATTCTGCGGAGTGAATCCAGTCCTGTGTACTCGTACATGGACAGTACTGACGGAGTTCCTGATAGATAGGTCACTTTGTTCTCCTTAATGTATCCGTACAAGCGCGCCTTGTCTGTCCGCATTTCGTCATTGAGCACAACTAGGCTTTGGCCGTTCAGAAGAGCATCAGTCATTTGCTCCACGAAATGGTCAAAGACGTAATTGGAAAACGATAGCAGCACTTCATCGTTGGATTTGGTCAATCCAAATGTTTTTGCGAGTGATTTCTGAAGATTGACTACACCGCGATGCTCGATCATGACTCCTTTGGGTTTACCAGTTGTTCCGGATGTGTAAATCACATAAGCAAGGTCGGTAGAACTCGTAATTACGGTTGGATTCGAAATTGGAAGTGTCTCACAGATAAGCTCAAAATTTCTGGTCTCAATGACATTTCTGATTTGGAGACCAACTGTAAATTCCATGTTGCTTGTAATTACAGCTTGAGCCTGTGTGTCTTCCAGCATGAACTGAATCCGTTCAGTGGGGTAGCTCGGATCAATTGGGACATAGGCTCCACCCGCCTTCCAGACTCCAAATATGCTCACAATCATCAAATGACTTTTCTCCATAAGTAAGGCAATGAAAGTGTCTGGTTTCATGTCGATGATTGATCTTATGTGGTGTGCTAGCTGATTTGCTTGCTGGTTAAGCTGGGAATAAGTAAGCTTGTGATTTTCGTATACGACTGCAAGCTTATCAGGAAATTTTTCGACGCATTCTTCGAATATTTCATGCAATGTTTTGTCCATCGGAAAGTCCTCTTTCTTGCCACTCCAAGATTCAAGCATGAGTTGTTGACTGGTCGTTAAGAGCTCTAACTCTGTTACTGGTTGATTCAACTTGGAATGAACTTGATTCAATAACGTCATTACCAAGTTTAACAACTCGTTGATGGTCGATTGCTCAAACAACTCTGCAGCATAGCAGAGAGTGAGAGTAAGGCTTGACTCTCCGGATTCCCGTGCAATCACGGCAAGGGGATAATCCAATTTTTCCACGTCTTGCTTATGCTTGAAACCAAGGGATTTGTTTAGTTCTTCCACTCTGTCAGAATCCAAGTTTGGGTAGTTTTCCAAAACAAAGATGGTGTCGAAGAGGTTGTGCTTCAATTCGCCGTTTTTCAAACGACCAAGCTCTACGTTGCTCCTGCAGTTCATTTCATTCACTTTACTCTGGATGTCTCGAATAGCTTGGAGAACGGTGTAATTCCCGTCCTGTATTTCGTGATCCACAATCAGCGGAAGTGTGTTAATGAAAAGACCTACCGAAGTTTCAATGTGATCGATGGGAAGATTTCGACCGGATACCGTGGTCCCCACAATAGAGTGTGATCCATTTCCGTAAACCTGAAGAACTTTATGCCAAACGAATTGGAGAATGGAATGCATCGTTATGCCGTGCTGAGCGATTAGTGCTTTCAATGACTTGATAACTTCGGAAGAAACAGTTAGCGTTTTCTCTTGAGCTTCTTGGACACGATCGTAGTTATTCAACTGGACAGTTGAGCGTTTGGATTCCTTGACAAGACCGCTCAGGTCGCACCTTGCTTCAATTTTTTCAATTTCCTTCGTCCAGAACTCAACATTGTCTTGTCGATGAAGTTGAAGATAAGCCTGGGCGTCGAGATAAGCCGTTTCTTCCGTAATCGACAACGGCGTATTCTGAAGCAAGCAGAAGTATGCTTGATGCACGTTTTGAAGCAGAATTGGTACACTCCATCCGTCCATTATAATATGGTGGTAGCTGAACAGGAGTAAAAATTTGGACTCCGCTTCCTTAATCAGATAAACTCGAAACAGTCGTCCTGATTCCAAGCGAAAGCCTGCAGTGCGATCTCGCTCCATAAGTTCAGTCAACGACAATTGAAATTGACTGGATTCTTGGTGGCTGAGATCTAGAAAGCGCCAGTCTAAAGCTTGATTTTTGTTTACGCACTGCAAGCCGCCATCCTTCTGCCAATGAAACCGAAGTCGGAGAGCAGGGTACTTTGTCTGTACAAAATTCCAGGCTTCACGCATGTGCTCGACACTAATATTCGTGTTATACTCATAGAGCGACTGCATAATGTAGGCATCGTCAATGTTTCCTTGCTTGAGGTGATGGTAGATGAGGCCTTGTTGCAGGCTGTTGGCCAGATAGCTTGACCCAATGATACTGTGCTGATTTAATTTAGGTTCTGTCAATGGAAGAACATTCCGTTGCATTGCTAAACAATCCGACAGGTTTTCAATGGTTCTCAGTGTGAAGATCATGTCCAAGTTGACGCTCAAGTGAAGCTCCTGTCGAATTCTGGCAATGAGTTGAATGCAACTTATGCTATGGCCACCAAGACGGAAGAAATCTGCTTGAATTCCCAAGCGCTTCAAAGGAATCCCCAAGATAGAGCTCCAGATTTGACAGAGCTGAGAATCCAAATTATTTCTAGGCTCAACTTCGTCCTCTTCGCTGCTAACAGCTGGAATGTCGGGTAAGGCACGATGGTCAACTTTACCATTGATGTTAACTGGAATCAGCGGAACTCGAACCATTCGGCTTGGAACCATATAGCGCGGCAGTTTGGCTTCGAGATATTTCAGAAGCTCCGTTTCTGACACTGGATCAGCATCGTTGCAAACGAAGTAGCCAACCAGTAGCTTCATGTTTTCATCCGAACTCGAGCTCTTAACAAGCACAACGCATTTCTGGACACCCGTGTACTTCAGCACGAGCGACTCGATCTCACCTGGTTCAATTCGAATTCCACGAAGCTTAATTTGAAAGTCGTTTCTGCCAATGTACTCCACCTCACCAGAAGCCACCCATCGAGCCAGATCACCGGTTTTGTAAATCTTCGAGTTGATTCCTTCTCTCTTTTCCGATTCTGATTGAAATGGATTCTCCAGAAACCGCTCCTTGGTCAACTCATCCCGATTCAAGTAGCCACGAGAAATTCCCATTCCGCCAATAAAGAGCTCCCCAATTGCTCCAACAGGAACTTGCTTCAAATGCTTATTAAGAACGTAGCATTTGACATTTCGGAGTGGTTTTCCGATGGTCCGATCAGTTCTCGGAGTGTTTGGTTCAAAGATCTTCATGGCTGTCACAAGGGCGGACTCAGTGAAGCCGTATTCCGTAATAATTCGACCGCTGAAAGTTTCACGAAGCTTTTTGTAGCGAGTTTCCGTAAACTCTTCGCCGACGAGAACAAGCTTACACAGTGACGGACAATTTCGCAAGTCGTACTCTTGAAGAACAGATGCTGTTCCATTGAGGTAAGTCACGCCGTGTTTCCGGAGAAATGCTGGAAACTTTAGCTGATCCAACTTCTCGTCGTCATTAACGATAACAAGCTTGTGTGAATTGATAAGAGCCATCAGGGTTTGGCGAATGAACGGCTCGAAAACGTAAGCAGCGAAGAGCACTACAACTTCCGGTTGATCGGTAATCATTCCGTACTTGGCTGACAGGTCGGTGATGCTGTTCACGACGCCTTTGTGCTCTTTGAAAACGCCTTTCGGAACTCCAGTGGTGCCTGAAAATTCAACCAATTTCACCATCCTTAGATTCAAACTTTTGCTATTTCATTATTTTTGTTCTTCTATTAGCTTACCGGAAGTATAGGTCACATAGGCCAACTGACTACTCGTTAAATTCAAGTCCAAATTGTTGACTTCCTTTGAATGCTTCAGCTGCTCCAGCAAGGGCTCGATTTCAATAATTCCCTGATGATGTTGTTCTAGAAAGAGGCTTCTTAGCCTTGTGGCGTGTTTCTCATTCGTGATAGCCAGTTGTGCCTGGCAGTCAGCCAGAATGAATTTGACCCTTTCGTCGGGATAGGTTGGGTCAATTGGTACGTAGGCTGCTCCTGATTTCCATATACCCAAGCAAGTGATGATCGTCAGTTCACTCTTGTCCAAGAACAGGGCGATAAATTGCTCTGGAATAGCTCTCACAGTTGAATGTATGTAATTAGCAAGCTGGTTAGCCTTACAATTTAAATCCTGGTAAGTTAACTCTATGTCCTTGCAAACAACTGCAATTTTGAAAGGCGTTCGTGCAGCAGCCTCTTCAAAGAGATGATGGAGTCTCTTAGTCGCCGGAAAATCGGCAGTGGTTTCGTTGCATTTCGCCATTATTTCTTTTTGATAAACCGGAACGCAGTCCAACGTGGAAATTGGAGCAGTCGGGTTTTGAATTATTGACTCAATGACAGTGTGTATGACAGCCAGCAAATCGATGAGGATCAACGGCTTAACCAGTCGTCCGTTGAAGCTAACGCCCAGATTTAGCAAAGTTCCAACAGTTTCACGCACCGTCAAAATCAATTTGAAGTTGGTTGGAATTTCCGTAATTTCGGAGTCTTCGGCGTACACGAAAAGTGAATCAAATTGTTGGGGAATAATCTTTTCCAGATGTGGAACAGCACAGTTCTTCTTCAGCTCCATTTCAATTAATTCTATGGCTTGGATACTATCAGTATTTTCAATGCTTTGTAGGTTTAAGATTGCAGGTGTTAATGGCAATTGCCCAATTTTTGACGCCAGAATGGTTTTCATTTCCGTTTCCATAGACAGCGAGAACCTTGTGCCAGGCAAATTGGAGTAGATGAGGAACCTTCAAACCAGTTCTGTAACAGAACGTCTTCAGGTCAGTGTAGTTGTCTCCAGAGATGATTCGAGTTGCGCCGAATTCGTTGGCAGGGTGGTTGAGGTCGTGTTCTTTGAGTATTCCGCTCAAGTCACAGCGCTCCACGCATTGCTCAATTTTATTTTTCCAGTAGTGTCCGGCTGCGTCCATGTCTTCAAAGTCTAGATTCGGATCTCGAGCTGCGCTCCCCATCGTTCTCGTCGTAATTCTCTAAAAATCATGGTACATAATTTAATAGTTTTTTGGCAAGCCGTTTATAACGTCTTTGCTTTAATATATTTGAGTATTAGGCGTCATTTATACAAGTACCTAGTTGGAATTAGGCTTATTTAAGTTATGCTAGTATTTTAAATATTACCGGACACCGCTAAGCTTTCCGCTTTGTAGGCAATGTGAAGGCTATTTGAATTAATAATATTAAAGTTGATTGATTTGTGTTGCAGATAATACAGGGCTTCTAGCTTTGATAGTTGGAATTGAACTTACTTCAGTGATTAACTGTAATCAAACCATGAAACTAAGCTTGAATTTATAGCTTTCATTCAGTACCTACTTGCTTTGACCAATTTTTTAGGGAATAATGTTTTGCTCTAGTGCTCTCTATTCCTAGAATTGACTTCACTTCTCATAATCACATTTCATGCAAAATAATTAGGCCTTTTTTAGTACTCTTTAGACTAGACAGACTTTGTAAATAAATAACAACGTGTGGATTATCATAATCTCATTCAGTAATTTTCCTGTAAATCCATTTTGCATAACATGATAGCTTATGATATGCGATGTGTTATTTGAATCTAGAAGTGCAACTTTTCCTGGAAGCCTCATAGTTTTTCACCACTCAAAGAGCTATTCACGTCCAGATCCGTGATCTTCTACAGTATATGATTACCGGTATTATGCGGTTGTTTACAATTAAACCAGAATTAGTTCTTGGAATACATATGATTTACGTAATAATTTATGCATGTAATTGTCGCTCAAGGTTATTACAAACATAAGCGTCCACCCACAACTTGATTACATGATTTTTATACGAAATATAGGAACATAGGGATGTGTGTCATTTTTAATTTAGACTCAAATGGACTGCATATGCAATAATTGGGATTGGGACATGCTTCAAATTCATGTTTTGTAAACGTCGACAGCACTACAGAGAACGTTTCGAGGTCAGCAGTCATAAAGCCAATTTTTCTTATTCATGGCCTGAGAAGCTGTAGATTCTGTTAGGCGCGCTTGAGCTTTTTAAGTAAAAACTTTGGAAATGATTTTAACAAATTACGAATCCGGCAAGGGCAAATTTTTCTTCTGAGGTGCAAAAATACTTGAAGGTACTGAATAATATTATGAAACAACTTTTTCAGTCAGAGGTCGTTTATTAACTCACAATCAGTTTATTGCGATGGACAAGCAATACGCATTTCATCACTGCATATTTCACAATATGCTTACACCTAAGAATCGGCATGTTGTTTAACTCTGAAAATAAATCCTTCTTCTCACGTTAAGTGAATTAGGTAATCATGCATTGGATTTTATTTTATACTATTGTTAGAGTCCGGGGACACTATACGCCCAGATATTTTTGAAAGAAGTATTCCAATTTACAAAAAATAATTTATCAAGACGCTTCAGATTTATTAGGGCGCACACGTATTACGTGCATATTATAAATTTATGACGTAACATTTTATGGACTGGCAAACACAAGGATTTAATGTTTTAGATTTGAATTTCCTAACAAATTCGAGTGAATTACCTAAATCTTAATATAAGCATAGTAGCAGCTTTGCCTAAATGACTGTTCAATTTCAGTTTTTACGTTTGTCCGTTGCTTTGAATCAAAGCTACTCTGCCCTTCTGGAAATACTCGCCGTAGGTCATGGCGGGTTTAGCAGGAGGAGCACTTGAGTCATGCGGTGTAAATGGTTCGATTTTGGAGTCATAGCCCAGCATCACGAAATATGGAAGTGACAGGCGTTCGGCATTCACAAATTTTACGCGATGAATCGGAGCCTGGGTAGAAACAGCGAATAAAATAATTTTAAGAAATGCAACCCATAAATGCATCTGAATAGAATCAAAAAAGGTCTACAACTATATATAAAAGTTCCGACAGGACAGACCTTAAAGTAGTTGTTTGTAAAATGTGCCATGTAACTCCCAGCATTGACAAGAAAACAGTTGTCCGAAGACGGTATATTCAAATACCCCTCAGCTGTTTCCACTTGCAGATTGGCGACGACTACAAAGATTTAAAATTTAACAACTGCAATTGGCCTTAATGCTTTGGAATACTGGTAGAATATTGTTTACACTTACAAGGCTGATAAAGTACGGTTGATTACAGACAAATCTTCATGGCTCTCGAAGCTGACCTTCGTTCCATCCGCTGCGGTTTTAACGGGCGGGTAGTTTTCAAGGTATGGATACCGGATGAGCCGAACAGAGGACAAATGCTCGTCCTTTTTGTAGTATTCATCAAAGAAATGTTCGTCTTTACCGAGTGCCAAAGCAAATCCTTGAAGGAGAACAGCGGTCATGTGATACATCCGGTTGTAAAAATCCTCATTTAAATTCTTTGAAGCCTGGATGCTTCTTTTCGTCGGGCCAGACATTCACTTCGTGAAGCGGAGTATTTGCTTGGATTCTAGGGTGGTCTTTTGTAAACGCTGGATTCAGATAACACTGAAAAAAAAATTTTTTTTACATAATATACGAAATACATTTGCCAGCATTAATTTTGAAATTTGCATAATTCTACTCACGTAAGATTCAACAGCTTTCTTGCCCGGTATTGGAAGATAGTACCCGTTTCGGATCTGTTTCACGTTGTCCTTATTGTACGCAACGATGGCGAGGTCCATTTTCTCCTGTTCCGTCATACTTGCATGGAATTGGCGTGTAACTTTCACGAATTCCTCGAGAATATCAACGCCGTGATTGGAAACAAGGAAAAATCCGGAGCCGCGGCACGCAGCATCAATTTGCTTGGCGACTTCGCGTTTTGCTTCCAGGTTGGTGCCAAACAAGGGAGCCATGTTGATTGTAGGCACGTCAGCCATTTTGGTAATCTCGACCATTTTTAATGATGTCTTGGGTCACCTGTCACCTGTGCGGGATAAAGCTTTGGTTTAGGAGGAGCTGAGTAGTGCTTTGATGCGTTCTCGGGGAGATTAGCAGAGCATCTGTTTACAGATGAAAAATTGCCATGGCTTTAAAATCTCTGGAGACTTCAAACATGTAGATGAGTATAATCCATGCTGTTTACAAAGGTTAAAACGAATGAAAGGCAGTTTTTGTCCACATGAGATATGTATATTAGTTCATAGAAATTAGAATTCTCAGAATTACTTTTTAACAATTTAAATAGCAAAACACAAAAACAGCATGTCATTTGAATCTGTTTTAATATTTTCCTGGAAAAGCGCTTCGCTTTAATTTAAAGTCGATTCAAGAAATCCATGTCACAATTGCGTATAATTTTATTGTTTCAAAATTTCAGTTTCTAACTCATTACAATTTCCAATGTATTTTTCATTGCCCATCATGGACAGCAAACCCCCTGTATGTATAAATATACAATTTTTGTCCTTTGCCCTACCTTCCTTTAAGAAGCCATAGACTGCTTTTCCTGTATAAGTCCCGTCCAGTACAACACCGGAAGTTCTAGCTACACTTCTGATCAATTCTAATTCTTCTTTTGAATTCAAGCCATATCCCAAGTTCTTTGCTTCAACGAAACGTAGTAAATTTTCAGATTTGACCTCTAAACTTAGCCCTATCCCTTTCAACATTTTATTTACGTAGTCATGAAAGAATTCAGGTAGGGCATCCCAAGCTATGTAACCCGTCAGTGTTGTATTCTTTAGAAATGGCGAGGTTGACAAGAATTTCCCAATTGCAAGCCCGGCCGCAGTTCCACCGCTTCCGCAAGCGAAAAAAATTTCATGGATTGGAATCTGAATTTCTTTGAGCTGTTCCTCAAGCTCTCTTATGCATTCGATGTAGCCAAATATACCGGGAAGCGTGCTTCCACCCATGCTGAGCACATATGGATTCACAGCATTATAATCTTTTATGAGTCTTTCCCGTGCTTCTTCTAGCAGTTTTTCTTGACCAGTGACGAGATACTCATCCCGAGACACGAGGAAT
>VNWX01002279.1:0-12542 GCA_009869905.1 Ceratophysella communis | reverse complement strand
ATGTCTTTGATTTAAATCACGATAAGATATACTGGTACAATATGACTTTCCATAAAATGTCAGTCAAATTATTAGCCTTGCTATGCCTGTCTAATGTTATGCTTACTGTGGTAGTTGTCGTTGGTGCAGCTGGGGCGGCTGGAGCTGCCGCAGCGACTTCGTCGGAGTCTTCCTCGGAATCGCTTTCGTCTGAGTCATCATCGTCAGCGGCGGGTAAGGAGCGCGCGATATCGCTGAGAAGCACATGGTCAATTTCATCTAAAATGGCCTGTCGAGGTGACACGGTGGTAGTGGTGAGGGCACTCGGATCAGCGGGTGGTGGTGGTCCGGTGGCGTTTAGAACGGATGCAGCAAGGGCAGCGAATAATTTGGAAATGAACATTGACTTCTTTGCGGCCCAATATCCCGGTGGTGGTGGAAGGGTCACATTTGGAGCAACGCTGGGAGGTGGAGCCCAGAAATCGAGAGGTACGCCAGCGATGGAAGGCTTCTTGGTGGCTAAAGGGTCCTTCAACTTCTTGGGCTTCTTGGTGACTGGTGGTTGCGGCAGAATTGCACGTTTGAACCAGGCGTCAAATGGACTGAGAGCTTCAACTTCGACAGAGTCATCATCATCGTCGTATTCGTCCGAATCAGCGTCTGGGTTTGCCTGCTGGTATCCATACTTAAGCGTTAGAATTAGAAAACGGAGAGGGTCGAATATATTAATAAGTGCCTAAAATAATGAAAAGAGAACATAATTTGTTTTAATATAGGTACTTACAGGGCTGATTGCAACTGAAGCTACTGCCATGGGTTGGGACTTTGATTTATGTGGCGGTCGGAGGGCGACCCATTTTGTCCATTCGTAGGGCGAAAAGGCTTCAAAGGGCTTCAATTTGTCGGCTAATTCTTGGTCAGCATTAATTCCTACACAAGATTATTGTTATAATTGCATCGAGGATGCACCAGCGAAATACAGATGAAGAAGTATAAATCACTTACCATGATTGGCGAGCAGGACGAATCCGACAAGGGCTAAGAGAAGCTTCATGGTTATTGAATTTCCGGATGGATACTCACTGGACACTATCTCCAGTACGACTGGAAGAATGATGACCTGAAGACTGAGTATTAATTATTTTTGGAGGTCGATCTTATAAGATTTATTGGATCCGAACTCTAAATCTTAATCCGGCAGCCAGATGTTGTTCCTGGCGTCTTGCGAATGGATTCACAGTCATGCTTCATGCCGAAATAGCAGCATGCGGTTAAAGAATGGGAGAGGAAGCAATAATCCGGCATATTTACACATGTTTCCATGTTGTTCTGATCAGATATCAGATCAATCCCGTCGAGTGGCTGGCTAGAGGATTAAAGGCTGCAAAGTCTCTGTCACTGATGTATCTGGTACGGGCTGGTCCTGGAAGTTTTCTATTGTGTAAACTATTTATTCCACTCCAGATGAAATTAAAGTAGCAGCTGGTGGCAGCCATGTTTAATCGTCTGGTATCTTTATACAATAACCCTGAAAGCATGCTTCATAAGTCGAGATTCTTACCGTTCAGCTTAGATTCAGAAGTCTGGAAATATTTCATCGATTTTCTAATCTAAAGATTTCCATTAATCAAGCTACGCTACGCTGTTAACTTCAACGATTAGCTGTTGGGTTTCAGCTATACTCTGAAATTGAACTTTGAACTGAAATCCGTTCTTCTACGTAGTCAGCGTCAAAAAATACATTCTGAAAAATAAACAAGCGAACTGGGTAGTTCTTAAATTTTATTGCATGCTTCCTTACAGAATTAAAATAAGATTAAGCAAATCAGGTACTGGCACAGATATATTTAGATAACAATATTCTGTTACAAGACGACTTTGAAAATTAATGATAATCATGAAATTCTACTTCGAAACGTGGCTACAGGTGACAATTCTTAAGGTAGTATTCCGAGGAGGAATAGACTCGTGAGGGCTCGAAGCATGTACAATTTGCAAAATACTCTTTGTTGGTCCGTTCCCAGTTGTCCAGCTTCCGTGATCTCTGAACAGACTCTTCAATTCCAAAGGATGAAATGAGAATATTAATGACAGCAATCAAAAACACTTGAACTGTCACCATGTCATTAAGAATTGCGGCACGTTTCACCCTAGCGTCTTCAAAGCTTTTGCCGAGGAAGAGCAAACAAAGGCCAGTCGTTATCTGTGAAAATGGGCACAAAAAACTCATTACCACCAAGCATCCAATATCTTATGTGTATCAAATTATCATCGTTATTAAATACAAATAAACTTAAATGCGAAATATTACTTGGAGAACAATTGAGACGGACAATAGGGACATCATGAGATGATAGAAGGGATGAGCATTTGGTCCGATGGCTCCAACGGAATATACGTATTTGAGCTGTGAAACATTCGCCGTCAGAAGCGCCACGTCCAGGAGACCCTGTGTAATTGTCTTTTTGGTAACGTAGGCTGCAGCATTTTTCAGAGGCTGTGAAACAGAGCAATAAACCAAATAATATATTTATATATTGTATATATTTTTAAAAGTACTGTATTCAGAAAAATTGAAACACAACACAAGACTATGATTCGAGATAATCGAGAGGACTAATTACGTACGTAGGTGTCTGGAGCTTCAGGAGATGCGTCCATCCTGTACACTTTTCCAGATCGAGTGGTCATTTGAGCGTCGGACATCAGAAACGAGCAAGATTCTGCTTCGATATTCCAAGAAATCGCGTGAACAGACTAAGCAGGCCTTGAAGATGTTTGCGCTTTTCTCGAGTATCAGGAGCCGATTGTAATCACAGAAGTGGGTGACACTTAGGTATTATTACCAATGTAAACAACACGAAGACAGTGTTAACGAATGTGCTTAGGCTAATTACTTTTCACGACTGACACAAGAAGTCTTAAATATTACGTGTAACATAGTGTCGTCAGATGATAAGAAATATCAGTTGCAATGAGCATCATGCCGAAGAAACCGCAGATAAAAACAAAAACAAAGCACGAAACCGCAACCAAAATTTCCCAAATGAGTAAATCGACCTCATTTTATTTGCCTTCGCTAACCTAAGCTTGTCTTATAATATAAAGTACGAAGAATCACGTCAGGACAGGACTCAAGACCAGAAGTAGAACATTACAAGGATATAAGGGTACACGTTTCACTAATTATGCTCACAGACTGCATATAAGAAAAATATGGATATCCCGACATAAGGGGCTAATGGTAGAGTTTACTCATGCATCTGCACTTAAACCTGAAAATGCTACAGCTAAATTTGCTCAAAACCTAACCCAATCTATGCATCATCCTTGAAGTAACCTCTGTGATAGAATTAATTAGATTCTAACTAAAACGATTATTCATCTTCCTCGAGGTCATCGAAGGCGTCGGAGTCATTCGAAGAAGAGTCATCACTGTCACCAGACGACACCTCCGATTCCTCACTTGCAGCTGCGACTTCTACGTCCGCGTCAGAATCTTCCTGACTGTCTTCTTCTTCTTGGCTTGATCCATAGGCTTCTCCGACGTCATCAGGAAGAAGTTCGTCCAAAAGTCGGTCAACATCTAAAAATTAGATTAATAATCTGGAGTTAGATTAATGCTGCTCATTAGCAAAAATATAATGGTAAACGCCACATTACCATTTCCCTCGGGCTTTACAATGTGGTTTCCATTCTCCATTCCAAATTATCGTTAAGAAATTTAATTTAAGTATACAAAATACGTATATCTACCCTTCACCTATATCATTCCGGATTCCGGTCTTAATTACGTCTGAACTTTCCAAGAAAAACTATCTGACCTAATTTTGAAACTTTACCGCAAAAGGGTCGATCTTTTTAGTAAATAAAATGCTCAGCTTGGGCTGATGCAAAACACCGCTTAATGCACGTAATTCCAAGACTTAGTCTGCCAGCATGCATAGTACGCATGAAAAATACGTTACGTCTTATATTTAAACTGGGTTAAGGTTATTTAGTACGTAAAAATAGAAACCAAATAATTACCTACTCGATTCATCTAGGCAGTAATAAATGAATGAACCGCTTTCGCTTACCAAGGTCCTCGTCGGAGTCATCGTCCTCAGTGTCTGGAGCTCCGTCTTCCTCTTCCTCGTCTTCTTCGACGTTTTCGTCTTCCTGGTCCCTAGATCGTCCAACCTCGTAGAAGCGCACGCATGAGTCAGTAACGCTGTCATCTTCGGAAGTATGGTTTTCTACAAGTGCTATTTGCAGATCATTTGGCGATGACACCAAACACTGAATCGACCTAAATAACAAAAATTTATTCAGATTAAACTAAATGCAACTTAGATTAAAAGCAATTTATTTGTTTAGAATATATATATATGACTTTTATTCTAGCATTGTGGAAGAGTAAAAAAAAATCGTTGAAAAAATATATGGGAATAAGACGACATTACCTTTTCAATTCAATGGTTGCAATTCTTTCGTAGTCTGTCGCATCCATAGTAATGAAACTAGTATCAGAAGAGGTGTACCCACCACCATCTGATTCCCGCTCTGATCTGACTCCATATATCACAGTCCCATCATTTGTAAACTCCAACATACACTGATCCAGGTCCCTTACTGTTTTGAGTAACTTGAATGTCCGCACATCCCAAACTTCCGTGTTCGAAATAATCTCTAGTCCATTCGGATGAAACACGCCGCTAATGTTGTCATTCAACTTGTCAAACTTGTGAATTTCTTTCCCAGATCTGAAGTCCCAGAGTACTCCGTCGGACAGAATTAGCTCATCAGTAGGGTCAAACGTTGCACGGTTCTTCACATATTGATTGGACATGCGGGGCTCTCCACTGAATATTTTTTCTTTGGTTTCAATGTCATACACGTAGCAGTGATCCATGTTCGTTGCAATCACCTTGTCTTGAGTGAGCTTACTGAACTCAATGTACTCTTCGCGTTCAAATTCAAGGACCTTGTCAAACAGACTTTCCATCCTCCAGAGACAGGAAAGTGGGCGACGCCAGACACTTGAAGTCAGGAGCAGAGTTCCCTTTGAATTCGGTTGTAAGTTGTAGATTTCGGAATCATGGCAATTGTAGGTACCATCTTCGTTACCGGTTCCGATATTGAAGAGTTTGACTTCGCCTTGATGCGTTCCAACAATGGTCCACTGATTACACGGTGAAAACGCAGCTGTTGTGAACTGATCGTCTTCCGCTGGACGAAGTACCCTGAAATTATTTAAACCGCATTTATAAACATTACTAACTATGAAATGTTCTATTAACGCAGAATATAATACGAATTAAACCTTGGTAAATTGCACAGTACCTTATAGGCTTGAATCTAGAATAAATCAGTTTCCTATTGGCACTTCTGTTTCCACACCAATCATATCCGTTCGAGAGCCCAAATCTGGCAGCGAAGTTTCCAGTTGTTGGTCTGGACTTCGGAGTAGGACACTTATGTGGCACTAAAAGGTCAAAAGTAGGACACGTTGCCATTGGAGCTTTGCATAGGGAGTGTTGGTTGATGAGGTATTCCTTGACAATTGTCTCTAGCGTCACTTCCCTGGGTGGATGTGGAGCTTTGAAGCCGAAAGAACTTTTACCCGGTCGAGCAGGAGTTAGTGGAAGGCCGTTAACTATTGAATTATGACTTGTGGATGCAACCGGCGGCGGTGCAACGTGTTCCAATTTTCCCTCCTTAGCGAGAACCGCTGCAGTTTCATTCAGTCCTTTACCCGTCAAATATTCATGTACCAGTTCGAGAAGTTGTTTTTCATTGTATTGAATTCTGGTTTGAGAAATCAGGTCTGATTTATGAATCGCAACAACACTCAAGTCATACTCCACTCCTATCATTCTTCCGCCGTAGACAAGACGAAATATTTCTAATGCAGATTTCTGAAACAAAACGTGTTCATGTCTCTTCTCCTGGAGTATTGGTTCTTTCACATACAGTTGAATTTGTCCTGTTTTCATGAGAGGCAGCTGTTCGAGAACGTTACACACAGGTTTGTAGCGGGCAAGTCCAGAGAGACACCAACAAGCCAATGAACGAATAGAGTCAGCGTCAGTAATTGGAGTTTTGATAGACAAAAGGCGAGTAAGGATTAAAATCCCGTTATTCACTCGAACACATTCCCACATTTTGTGAAGAAGATCTTCGGAAGATTTTATGTTCAATTTTCGTAAAGGTGTTTTAGGTACGGCAGTTGGGTGTTGAAATAAATCCAAGGAGGCTCCGGGCTGTAACATTAATATACAGAATCACTAAAATGTAAATTCAATTGTGAAATATCCAAGCAGGTATGTTTTTTATGACACTTACCCTGTTGAGAGGTCCACAAACACAATTTCCAATTACGAAGAGCGCAGCTCTTTGAACTTCCGGATCGTTAATGATTTCCCCGTCCGCCGCCGACAAAATCACGCTAAGTCCGTAAGCAAGATTGCTATTCCCCTTGACAGTATATCTTTCGGTGAGCAAATACTGAACTCTTGGAACTAAAGCACAGATGGCGAGAACTTCGAGAACGGACTTAATTGTTTCAGCTCGACCAGAAAAGTTCCAATCAAAGGCCAGAGCACATATTTGCATCAGGTTATGCAGTCCACCCAATTTTATAAGCTTTTCTACTGGATGCCACCTAGCCCATAAGGGCATTAGCTCAAGTACAGTATTGTTCAACTCTCGAAGTTTCTCTGCATCAAGGGTAAGTGGCTTGTAGTAGGGTACTCCGACTACTGGTTGAAGGTCACGCTCACGAACTTGTTGCATACGACGAAGTTTCTCGGCGAGAAAGCCCAAGTGACATTCAAAATATCGCTTCAGGTTGTAGCTTACTTGCCGAATTACTTGTCGAGCAATTGCCTGTTCCTCTTCAGAAGTTTCGTTGTCTCCAGGAAGGAAATTCGGAAGCGTCGAGATGCTGTTTAGTACAAGACGCAGTCCGTCCTGACTGTCAAACAGATCCAACATAATCTTGAACGGATAAGTCACCCCAAAGAACATAATTGCATTGTTTCGACTCGATTGGTGTGAACATTCCAGCAGCCACATTGCGTAACTGGATAAAAATGTTATGGATTAATAACATGAATGCAGCGACAGCGATGTTCTGGTTCACGCCCACCACTACCACTATAAATGGAATTCCGATGCTTACCTAACCAAATTCGTAAGCAGCGTCTTTGGCATTAAACAAATCTTTTCCATAGCGTCTTCGGCATATGCCAAATAGTAAAGGCAAAGTGCAACAGCAGTAGATGAAATACTTGGTCTTGGTACTTGCAGCATTTTCTGCGGATAAACATGAAGTTAGTTTGTTGAGACAATGCTGTATTCAATTCCCTTGTAAAAGATATAATACTACTTTTTATATTTAAACTTACTGGAAGTCCGCCAGCGTTTATAAACTCAAGTGCAATTTTTTTGTGACACAGTAAAGATGAAAGGTACTTGAGAGCTTCAAATGTAAGCCTGGAATCCTTTGTTTTCGAAGTGTCCATATAATTAATTATGAGTTTAACTGCCCTGTTCTCAAATGCGGATAGCAGCATCTGTAGAGTAGTTCCAATAAGAGGGATCAAAATACAAGTGTAAAGTAAAGCTACTCTACTAAAATTTGTCTTTCGATAAAACATACAAAAAGGGAAAAAAGCGTAAACAGTTCTCACCTCCTGGTACTCTCCCAGAGGACACAAATAACGTAGTGTCAGAATTTGTTTCCCAGCAACTGTCAGTGGATAAATCTTCATGGTACCAATAATATTACTCTCCATCTCTGCCCAGGAAGAAGAACTGCACTCATTTATTGAAGGACCAGGGACGCTCACAGGCATAGGACTTCCGAATGGAATTAGATCTTCGTACCCTGCCAGAATGAAAATAAGAGATACATGTATTGTCAAAGCTTTCTCTCATTTATTGAAGGACCAGGGACGCTCACAGGCATAGGACTTCCGAATGGAATTAGATCTTCGTACCCTGCCAGAATGAAAATAAGAGATACATGTATTGTCAAAGTTTTCTTCGGCTGAAACTGCAAGGCAGGCTCCAAAAAGTAAGTATTACCGTCCAGATGGTTGTTTAATCGAGCTGGAGGACGAACTTCGTCATCTAAATCGACACGTATCCTTTTCCGGCCCTCAAGGGATTGAAGTATCGCATTCATTCGTTTTCGCTTGTTATTGGTAGCAGGCGTGGAGAACCCGGAATCTCCATTACAACCAGACTTGTCAGGAGTGCTGATCTCGGCGTCCAAGCTGATTTTGTTGTCCGGAGTACTAACAACGGTCCGATGCGCATGAGACAAAATGGGTGTATTTGGTTGAGTATGATGGGTAGAATGGGTTCTTTCTGGTGTACAAACACTGGCGGTCCGATTTGCCAGCTTATCCGTCTTGTCCGCAGTACTGCTGGGTTTTTCAGGCGTGGATGTGTTCGCAGCATTCTTGGCAAATTGGACGAACGGGCGGTCTAAGTCTTCAACCATCTCGGCATGGAAACTCCATAGTCGTTTTAACATAATAGGAACTAAATGTTGGTTCTTTTCCCTGTATTCATTGAATTTTGTTATGTAGACTGATTGATTAAAACATATTATACCTAAATAAGTTACAAGTACAGTAATTCAGTAATCTATTCAGCTGAATGTTTCAAGCTTACTTGAACTTGCTCGCAACGTCAGGTATTTCCATTGATGCTCCCAAAAGGCCAACTGAATAACTACGAAGTGGCTCAGGTGCAGTTTCTGACCAAGTAAACAGCCGCATGATCAAGCCCTCCGTGTCCTGCAGAACAAAGTTGACGTTAGTATTCGCTATTTTGTTTACTCGAACTCAGGACTGATCAAAAACGCAATTAGATACGTATTTACCTGATACACTACAGAGCTTTCTAGTCCAGGTAAAATTCCAATGAATAATCGACAGGCTGCTGTATTCACCGATAAATCGTTGTCTCCCCATGTTTCCCTCATATACTCATGCACTAGTTTGCTCATAAATGTTTCTTTTTTGAACAAAGCTTTTAAGGATAAGCCCAGAGCGCATGTTGGGTGAATCCGGCCAGGATGACGATCATCAAAAGGATCAGGATCTAACTTCATGTACTGCTCAGTTTCTTCTTCAATGATTTCTGACAATCTGAAAAATAAGTTCAATAAATTAAAAATTCCCGGCGGTCTTCCTTCGGCAAGAAACTTTGCTCGTACTTTGTTCGAGGCGACACAAAACAGCAAAACAAACCTTGTCAAGTATTGAGTGGGAACGAATCCCTCTTCTTCCCAGTGTTCATCCCAAAGCTTGAGAACCTGGCCGACGTCTGTAGCCTCCAATAAAGCTTGATCCGTAATGTCCAAGTTTAAAATGCAGCTCATCTATTTCAAATATCAAAGATTCATAATAACATGTTTTCCATTTCTGTTAGCAGTTAGTTAGATGTACGTCCCACGTCATCTGTCATCTATACTTGCAACGCATATCACGCTAAAATACAAAAAATCCACCATACCTTACCTTTGATCCGACAACTCTCTGTGCAGGCTAGATGACAATTATGCTCATAAAGCTGAACAGATTGCAGGACCTCTAGGCTCAACAATGCTTGAAGCTAAGGCTAAGCTGGATTTCCTAAATCCAAAATCTCCTGTTACTTCCAACTTCCGATTGTCTGCCGTCAGCCGTTGGATTTGGATAACTGCTTTTTGACTCCGTTTTTCGATTTAGGGTTTTAACTTTAACTCGAATAACTTGAAACTTGTAACAGTATCTGTTTGCTGTTTAATGCAGCATAAAGGAAAAATGCAAAGTAAGTTAGGTTAGGTTAGGTATGGCCTATGGCCTCCGCTTCAATTTGTTTGTCGTCTTTCCACGTGCACGTGCACCGTGTGTTTTGTGATTATGATTAGCAATTGATTCAACGTTGAACGTTCAACTAAACTTGTCCTAATGCGTGCTTTCCGCAACTTACTCAAACGTCCCCGCTCTTCAAACTCGCCGAGGAGCCATCGGCTTCTGGCAGCATCTACCTTACGTTGGCACTGCACTTCACACGGAGGGATGTACAAAGGGATTCAGGTCAGGAAACATTGAATGCTAGACAATTCTAGAAAAATCGACGCGTAATCCTATGAATGCATTTCTATTATGTATCCCGGGTGTCTATTACGACATGCTAAGTCCGGATTACGTAAACATCTGCGTGAAAGATACATAAACATGATTCATCGTATGTCTATTTTAGCTATGTCACACATCACACATGAAATTATCTTACAGGCTACCGGTAGAAATGAAATGATTTAATCTTAGTTTTCTGGAATAAACGGATGTTATTACATGGCACAATTACTTACAATTAAGATGGGTCTTCATCTTCTTAATTGTTAACAAATGCAGCCTGCGTCAAGTCATGGATTCGGATCATACTGGGGATCTACGAATCTGGCGTAGGCCCCTTTGCATCTCCAGAAGAACGGGATTATGTAACTATTATGAGCGGGCATTGATAATAATGGAAGAAATGTTTCTCAAAGTAACTTTTGAAATAGTTCGGCGGTGTCAGACACATTGCCCGGAAGCAACAAATTAAAGTTCGTCTTTTGTCCCTGGATTCTGTTCGAGTTTCTTCTTAGCAAGTTCAACAGCTGCTGCATTAGCGTCTTCTAATAATTTGTTCAGCTTTTTTATGTAGTTCCTAATTCTCTCATCAATTTCTGCGATCTCCCCCGCATGTTTGATTACTTCCTGTTGCATTTCATCGAACTAAGGGAGTATTATTAAATTATTTCAATGATGACGGTAAGCTTTTAAAAAACGAGGCGATTCTAATAACTCACTGTTTTCGATAAGTCGTCAATTTCCGTCCGAGCTTTCTCGACAGCATCGTTGACGATACCTTCGAAGTGTCTAAGCATATTATCATTAGAATCTAATAGCTTTCTGATGTTTAATGTTTCTAAAACTTCAACCCGGTTCAATCCGCTGAAGAATAGCCTTCCATCTTCGGAATCTGGAGGTATATCGGTTACTTCTTTGTATTTCTCCATTATCGGTGTAACCTGATACAAGATACAAGATACAAATACAATTGCGTGCGAACATACATCAAAATTTTAAGATGCATCTTTCAAAGAATGCATTATCTTCATTCGTATATGGCATTCACTCATCGGTATTTCTTTTCGTACCTGATCTTCAATTACATCGAGTTCCTTGTAATGCTTTACTAATTCCAGGAGAACAGACAGGTCAAAACGAGAAGCCGCATTAGGAATTTTATTATGAGGACGAGTTAATGAAATTCCAGCGGCAACCAAATGTGGTGCACAATCGAGGTATTTGGTTCGCAACTTTGTAAACTCATCAGCATCGGCCATTAACCCCTTCTTTGCTTTTCTCAAAACGTCATTAGATTCTGTAAACTGGGTAAAATTTCAAAGCAAATTGAATTGAAAGAGATTAGAAAATACTGCTCTTCTTAAAAGATTGCGACAGATAACGCAAGCTGATACCTTTCCAAAAAGTGATTTCAAAACCTTCATCATGGCCTGATACTCAACTTCAACTTCGAGGGAGAATTGCTCTACCGAATTGGTGACATTTTCAGTTTTCGGCGCGATTCCGCCTATGGACTCCATTTCGGCCAGGAATACAATTAACTTCACTTCTAATTCACTCATGATTTTCCGGAGCTGAGCCCCGTCCTTATTTATCAATTCATCGAAATATTCATGCTTCGAACTTGCGGCCATCTGCAACAATACGTCAAATGCGTGATCATAATCATAGCATATAGTTGATAGTTGTTAATTATGGAGGGAGGAGTGGACATTAAAAGAATGATATTGGTACCTTGCCCTGAAAATCCACCGTTAGGTTATAAAGCTTGACAGCATTTCCAAGACAAACGCTTTCTCTTTTATTCTTCGGAGGACGCGATGAAGGTTCTGCGGGAGACACTTAGAAGGAGGACTTTGCCTATAGTTCCATGCTCTCACGGCCAGCCGCGTCTCGCGCGCACATAGCAGCGTGCTGTATAGTGGGCGAGGGGGCTGCTCGGCTATACTCAACTCATTCATTTGGCTAGAGAGAATTCCTCTTCTCATCCCTTACGCCTCGTCCAGGGTGTCTTGACAATATCTTGTTTACTGGTCTGCGCCCAGTAGGGTGGTTTCAGTAGCCATTTTCCCTGGGACTTTTGTGGAGACGATTTGTTTACAGAAGATCATGTGCGCCCAATCGTTGTCCGTAGTAACCAATAACCAACAATCCAGCGACAAATTCATTTTAGTACGGAGCGAAAATACACGCAGCTCATTTCAATATCAAACAAAAACCAGTTTTTATCTCATTATAACTCATGATATTTCGATGTAACAGTAACGTTTAACTAATAAATCATACACCAACCAACTTATAAATGATTAACAATTCTTAGAGTTTAGAAACACTACCGAAATATACCTAAAGCCACTACAATAACGATAACACGCTGAACAAAATATAGCTTCGATCAAAGTCCGTCTAATAGGTCCAACAGTTCCTCCAAGTTCCCTTCAA
>VNWX01002278.1:0-12546 GCA_009869905.1 Ceratophysella communis | reverse complement strand
ACGGGCTTTCAGCTAGTCGTCAATAATATTCTTGTCGATGGATCGCACGCACTACCCATGGAAGATCGAAGCGATGACTTGGTTCGTAGGTAGGAGTCCTACGGTCCTACGCTACGGTAGGACTCTGTCGGGAGATAAGTGCGCGCATCAGTAGTTTTCAACCAACTCAACCGGTGACCGGCCGACTTCATCACAGCAAAAAGTGATCGCTTCGATGGGTCGTGCGTCCATCGAAAAAATATCTTCATATTAATATTGGAAATCACAAATCGCGAGCTTGTTGCGTTGTGAACGCAGACTTTCTGTGTTCACATACGACTATACGACAGTCGACAGTGCCCCTACTTAGGTTTATTTAAATTAAATTACACGTGCTTACTATGAGTTCCACGCCGCTCCAAACGCCTGGGAGTAGTGTTTACGTGTAAAGCTACAGGAACAAAACAGTTCCGTCAAAGCCAGAATCAGAATGAATGGTATCAAGGATTTATTACATATTCCAAAGCTTACATTGCTCTTGCATTCTTGCCAAAGAATGAATCTCATCCATGCTTGTGTTATGACTTCCCCCATTGCTTCCACCGAAGTCGTCTTCAGGGGATTGGACGAAAGTAGAATTCAGCGTTCTCGGAGGAGTTACATGAATTCGGGTCGAACGAGTCATAGTTGTGCTCATAATGTTACTGTTAGGAGTAGTTGTAAACGTTGTGTTTAGTCCAACAGGACTGTAGTCATAGTGGCTGATAGAACCGTTGGAATTAGCCCAATCCTTAGCAACATAAGTTGGCAAATTATGCTCATTTGGACGATTCCAGTGTGAATTTGATTCCGGTGAGTAAATCACGGTGTTGTTTGCTCCAACTGACGGAGGGCTTGTAGTGTAAATTGTGTTATGGTCAGTGATCACTGGCAGAGTAATTGGCTTTCCCTGCGGGGTGTAAATAGTCGGCCCACGCAAGTGAGTCTTAGTCCTATGCGATGCGGGAGATGGTGGTGGCACTTTGTACGGAGGAGTTCTGGGGAAAACCGGAGGTGCCGGGAACTCTGACTCTGGTGAAGAGCAAGCGCTATCACGACGGATGATGTAGGAAGCATTTCGTTTCAGCTTGACAGGAACTGCTGACGGAGGAGCACGTGCTGCAGCTGATCGCTCTTCTGTGAAGCAACACAACCATTTAGTTTAGGACAATGTTACGGCTTGTATATGTATAAAGCTATCAGTATTTATCCAAGGGGAACCGGTATCAACCTTTGTTTAAAGGGAGTCGGCATCAACCTATCATTACTAGTGCGTTGTTGAGGCCGTTACGGCTTGTATATAAACCTGGGATAGTTGTAACTGTACTGGTGCAGATTTAATACTCTAGACTGTTTACAGCTAAAGTTGGTACAAATCATAGGGGAATTAAAAGTTGTACTTATCCAACATTCTTCCACAGAACTCAACAAGTATTCAAATATGTATAATGCATATCGTGTTTACGATTAGAATACCGTGGATATATGTTATTCATGTAATGACAATGACTGTGGACTGGACTGTAGATAACTTACCATTGATTGCAGCGATGACATAATTCAACAAACGATATCGGACGCCCATCAGGCGAGTGTCCATGAAAGATTCGTCACTCTCGTCCAATGTTACATTTCGTTCACCTTGTTTAAGGGGAGCCGGCATCAACCTATCATTCATTTGCAGGGCGTTGTTAAGTTTAATTTCGCGAATTTTAAACGGTTATTTGTATTTGCTATTAGCCTAGAAATGAGGTTAATCAAGAAGACTTCTGTGTTCTGTGCTGGGTTTTCTCTTGCTTACCAACTGTCACTGGGCTCATAGCGTAAATGCTCATAATCTAGAAGAGGGACATCATCAAAGATCGACGGAAGGCTTTGTCCATTTGAAGCACTGACTTTCACTTCATTATTGAAATCACGCACTTCATCACGCGTAGGATCAGTGTCATTATCATTAGTTTTATCTTTGCTAAGATGGGCTTCCTCGGCTTCTCGCAATTCTCGCATCAAAGTTCGTATCTGTGAATTAATCAAAATACATGTTTTAATTTATACTCCCCCTGCACATGTAATTTAGGACATTCTTTATTCTTCTCATATAAATAGAAGTTCCAGTGACAAATGAAACGACCACCGTGACAAGTACAAAAATAAATTACATTTTATGACATAATGATAATATGTAATACCAGACCAATTACCTCATCAAGCTCTAGATTTTTGAACGAGCTAATGAGCTCCTTCTTGTCCATGGCTCCTTTCTGAGTGTGCTACGTCAAATGACTTAACTGAAGGTGGGACAGCCTCAGATGTCAAGCTGTCAAAAGGCGAAAGCAGGTCAGCTGGCAGCTGACGGGGAAACCGGAAGTCAGACACGGACTCTCGACTTGTGGCTTCTATTCAGTTACGGGTCAAAGCAAAGTAGCCTGAAAACGCGGTTCGAGGGTTCAAGAAGGTCTTCCAAGCAAAAGTCTACTAGAACGGAAGAAAATAATTGTTGGAAATCTGAAAATAAATTTACTAAAGAGCCAAATCAAAAAACCCAAGAGTTAACGGAGCTTTGCTGGGGAGGAAGTGGGCTATGCTATGCTTCGCCCGTAATTCGGAACATTATCATCATCATCGGCCCTTTAAATTCTTGTGAAACCAGTGCACATAACACACGCCCTGGGTCCAATCTCCACCCACCCCGCGCCGCCCGAAGATGCATTGTAAAGTAGCAGCAGAAAGAAGGGGCCAGCAAAATGGCAATACATGTGCACAGAAGCGCGTGTTCAAAGAGGCCGTGGGTTTTTCAGCACGACTTCATGTCGTGGCCTCTGTCTTAAATTGTGTTGTTGGACACTTCCGGATTAAAATAGCGATTAGTTTTCAATTAATACTTTGAATGCGCGGGACAGCACCTAAAAATCTTCGCATTTAAGATTTAAAAATGCTGCTTATTCACTTTCCTGCGTTGGCGATGTTCGTCACGAAAATGCTTAGCTAAAATAAACTACGCGAGAGGAATAATTGACACACAAATTTCATATTAACCTTACGTGATGAGATTAGTAATAATTTTAACCGTGGACAGCAAAGCCTGTGCATTTTAATGTGACTTGTACATTATATTTTTTTACCCGATTGTCCATTGTCCCATTATTGGTTAACGATTTGTCATTTGTCTTACCATAGCAACTACGGCTACGACAGACACATTTTCAGAATTAGAAAGTTGCAAGTGTCGCCCACTGGCATTTGTTGTGGATATCCTTTCATATTCTGGCGGACGAGTCTGATTCTCTACCGCGAGCGAGCCGGAGAGACCACGCACGCCACGCTGCACGCTACACTCACTCCTTTCTAGTTGTGTTTTGGCATTCCTCTGGTAAGTTTTATACCAATACATCTACAGTTAGGTTTATTTAATTTTACACAAAGTAAGATAATTACATTGACATTTTTCTGTTTACAGTGACAAGTACATCCACTAGTGCTTTACGGCATTCAAGATGCCGGGCGGCACGAACTTTCATGTGCTCTTTGAGCATGCTGCCGGCTTCGCCGCTTTCAAAGTTAAGGAATTCGAGGAAGAGAGCATGTTCCTTGCCGAGGTAATTGATGACATGATGACTAATTAATTATTGATTTTGTATCAACAGAGCGCAGGTTATATCTTTATGTTTGTATAGGTGGCAGAGAGTGTGAGAGATTACTCGCGATTCGCTGCTGTTATTCAGCTCGTTGGATTCAGCCCATTTAAAACTGCTCAAGCCGCTCTTGAGAACTTGAATGCGATCACCGAGGGAATTTTACCTGATGATCTCAAAACCTTTTTGGTTACACTTGGTGTGAAGAAGCTGTCTTTGGGTGTGGCTGAGGGAAAACTTGCCGCTGCAATCTCGGAATGTTTCCCAAAAATCCAAATCCGAGTAGGAAACTTGGTTCAGGAGCTCATGCGAGGAATTCGGACTCATTTTTACAAAATGGTCAAGGGCTTGACTGCTGAAGCAGGTAATTATGCCGATTTTGAAATGAATGCACGATTGATATGTACAATTTAAATAACAATAGTTAATCATTAATCTAATGTTACAGGAAGCAAATCCCAGCTTGGACTTGGACATGCCTACTCCCGTTCTAAGGTCAAGTTCAACGTAAACCGAGCTGACAACATGATCATTCAAGGGATTGCTCTCCTGGATCAGCTGGATAAGGATGTGAATACATTTTCTATGCGGATCCGTGAGTGGTACTCCTACCACTTCCCAGAGTTGGCCAAAATCGTTACCGACAATTACATGTACTCCCGCGTCGTTCACTACATCAAAAATCGGAAGGAACTTGACGAGTCCAAGTTGGAACATTTGGAAGAAATAATTGGAGACTCAGGAAAAGCCCAAGCTGTTTTGGATGCTTCAAGGTCTTCCATGGGAATGGACATTTCCCCGATTGATTTGATTAACATCGAGTGCTTCGCGTCTCGGGTTATGAAGTTGGCTGAATACAGACAGTAAGTTTTTTTAGTTGATAACGATGACTTAATCCTTAAATATTATAACTATTTGTCTTAATTATGGGCTGATTTAATTTCCAGAGGACTTCTGACATATTTGCAATCAAAAATGAATGCTATTGCTCCGAATCTGACAACACTTCTTGGAGAAACTGTTGCTGCTCGTCTGATTTCCCATGCTGGTTCTCTAACCAACTTAGCCAAGTTTCCAGCTTCTACTGTCCAGATTTTAGGAGCTGAGAAGGCACTTTTCAGAGCGCTTAAAACTCGTGGAAAAACTCCAAAATATGGACTTTTGTTTCACTCAACATTCATCGGTAAGACCGTAGTGAATTACTGCCATACTGCCATGTGTTATCTGGGTCATTCTGATCACCATTATTAGATACAACTGATTGTAAAATCTTGACGATAATCTTATTTAAGGTCGTGCTGCTGCTGCCAACAAGGGCCGAATCTCTCGATTTTTGGCGAATAAGTGTTCCATTGCATCCCGACTTGATTGTTTCACAGGTGAGTATCTTTAATGATTTTTTTTTAAATATTTAGCTTAACGACTAAGTGTTTCATTATCGATGTCTTAATGTTGTTTACAGAAACTCCGAATTCAATCTTTGGGGAGAAGCTCCGTGAACAAGTTGAAGAACGTTTGAAATTTTATGACAGCGGCGATATTCCTCGAAAAAATGTGGATGTCATGGTCTTAACGACTAAGTGTTTCGTTATCGATGTCTTAATGTTGTTTACAGAAACTCCGAATTCAATCTTTGGGGAGAAGCTCCGTGAACAAGTTGAAGAACGTTTGAAATTTTATGACAGCGGCGATATTCCTCGAAAGAATGTGGATGTCATGGCGGAGGCATTAAACGAGTCCAGCCTGTTGAATGCATCAATGGTGGACGGTGAAGATGGATCCAAGAAGAAGAAAAAGAAGAAGGCCAAGAAGGTCAAGGAGGAGGCTGAAGAGGAAGCCGAGCCAGCTAAGAAAAAGAAGAAAGTGAAGGTAGAGGCTGACGAGGAAGCGGATGAAGAACTTCCTGAGCCTCCCAAGAAGAAGAAGAAGACAAAGGCTTAAAAGCCATATTTTATGATTTCATTTATTCACATTACAAATACTTTTCCTACATTTATCGACTTCCGAACTCGTAGTACATTTTTAAAACTGAGCGGAACCAATAAAATTTATCTTCTTTGTTCTCTAAAATGCTTGTGAACTTTGGTTGGCTGGAAAGTTATGTTTATTCAATCGAAATATATATCATTATTTCAAACTTGAACAACTTTATGCTTGGCTATTCATGATTTCAGAAGTTTTGTCGATGTCGAGAATTGAAAAAAGGCCCAGATCAAGGGTTATCGATGGATTTTTTTTGTACTTTCAAAAAGTGATCATTCAGTTCAGTCACATAGATTCTTAGCTAATTTGCTGAAATGTTACGTCCTATTATGTATTAGGTGCGCACGCATGCAGTATGCGTTACGAATTCGACCAAAGAGTCCCTAATTCAGTTTCAGTACCCTCATCCGATAAACCCAACGCTATCACTACACATAATGTGGGTGGAGTAACAAATCAGCGCGGAAAATCCGAATTCCTGCGTTTTCTCGCCGCGTTGTTGTTGTTGCTCGGGGCGAAACGCGTTACGTACACTATACCACCTACCTGTAGTAAAGTTCAGTGCAGAAGAGGGAGGCAGCGAGCGAGGGGACTAAAGAAAGAAAGAAAGCAAGTTGCCGAGGCTTCTTCTGAGCCTCAATATCCTTTCTCATCAGTTATCTTATCAGTTGATGGCAGACGCTTCGGAAGTGAATCGTGAAGACAATATTTCTCCTGACCATTTCAGTGCTCCGTACCACCGAGTTATCATCAATCATCAGTCAGGACTCAGGACTCGCCCGCATACGACATTCTGCCGCGGCAACTCCGTCCTTCAGATACTGTATTATTATCCTTCTCATCCGCTGTCGGCTAGGTCCTTGACATTTTCGAAAACAGTCATCTGACAGTGACGGAAACGGAAAGCGTAACAACATTGTCACGGTGGAGGATTCCCCAGAGTAAGTCATAAGTTCGAAGAAGTTATTGTTTTTATTCGTTTTTCGAACTTCGTGTAAGTCATAAACAAGTACCATTTTTGAGCGTATCTTGCTCGAGCCTTTTCAAGCGCGTTTTTCGGCATTTTGTGTTTGGCGTTGTTGCTCGCGGTCAGGGTGTCGTGGTTTAAACCAGCTTGGTTTAAACCATGGTTTAAACCGCTCGGTTTTTTTTTTTTTTAAAACCAATGTGCAATGGTTTAAACCAAGCGTAGAAAATCACTAATATTAACGACAAAATTAATAGAAATACACATATTTCGATTAAAAAATGTTTGCAATTTTACACAGATTACGTATCGCGTAAGGCAGCGCCATATGCTAGATCTTCCGGAACACAAGACCTTCCCGAATCTTGGTTCTGGCAAAAAACCGGAAAACTGAAAAATCCGATTTTCGGTTTTCGACTTAGTGTCCGGTTCAAAAAAAATTTTTTTTTGTTGAACCAACCTATTTAAGCGCATTAAGCTGTATTAAAGCAAAAATCCGGGCCATTTGGCTGCCAATAAAAAAACCTCCGGAAATCACAGGTTACAGGTTTTTTTGGTTTAAAAAAAACCCATGGTTTTCCGACACCCTGCTCGCGGTAGAGCTGATATTATTGTGTTCTCCGTTGTCAGTTGTTGCAGAGCCGTACTGTATCAACAAGGAACTATTGAGTTGAAGCATGACAGTTGACACAAAGTTACGTTTTATGTCGCGGCAATGTATGGTTTGTGATCAGGTGGTTTAAAACAGGGCAGGGTTTTCCATTAGCTGTCCTTTTCTGTTAATTTGTTCGATGTAATTGTCATGCTGGCAAGATTAAAACATTTTTACTACTTTTATTGTATCTTAATTATCCGGAAATATTTTAGAATAGAAAGATTATACATGGATTAGCTGTTAGGATCCTGATTGTAACCGTTGATCGCTCCATTACTTTTAATAATGGTTTTTGTTGGATTTTACATTTTATGGTTTGACGAATTCCAAATGCGGCATGTCACCATGTTGGCAGTTAGCTATTTAGGCAAGGTTGTGTCATTATTGGCACGGTGTGATTGTGTGGCACATACACAAGATTTACATTGACATGAAGTTTGTCGTTGAAACCCTCTTCTGAGAAAGTCGTTTTAGGTATCTTAACATTAACAAGGGTAACAAGTTTTTTTTAAAATCATACTATCGCAAGTATCAAGGCTCAAGTTTCCTATCTCAAAAAGCTTAGGAAAATGACCTGACCACCATTATCTTGAAACCCCGAACCTTATTGTAACTGACAGTGTCCCTTGTCCCTGTGCTGTCGTAATATTTATACAATATAATAGTTGTAACATTTCATTATTTTTATTATCCCCAGAGCTGTCTACGAAACTTCCACTGCTGGAATCATGGAAGCTGCTGATCCCGTGGAGGAGAATTCCTTGCTGGGCTCAATTAAGATACCGAGGGAACTATTGGATTTGGATTTAGGTGCCGTAGTGGACGATGTGAGGACAGAATTTTTACATGACTGTAGCCGAGAGTACGCCACTGCTCGTCAGGCCTCGGCACAGTTATCATTACGAAGACTGTTGCATGTCAATCACACGCGTATTCGTAAACGAATTGAAGAAGGCGATATTGACATAGAAAGTGATGACGATGAATCTGACCCGATACCGGTACATCAGTATGAGTCACTGTTGACGAAGGACTATGGCCCTCCTAACCCCACCGCATCTCGAAAATCAGAGAGAAATGCAGTAGGGTCTGCACAATCATCTAAATTGGGATCTGGAAGAAGGGGACTGAATTTTGTCAAGCTACAAGGCGGTGGCTACAAATGCGTTGGAAGATATGGGCAGGTTCAAATGATTCCCAGAGTTACAGTTAAAATACCTGTTATTGATCGCCATCTCGAGCCTATGTTCCAATCTTCAAAGCCTGTGCATTCTACTGACGTCTTTTTTAAGTCGTACTACCGTAAGTTCCTCGGAAATAGGGTTCAAAAGCCAAGTAGGATGAGCCCTGTTCGGAAGCTACCTCAACCTCTAACAATAATGAATGAAACTGCGGTCCAGCGAGCAATCCGACTGGCGAAGCAGAGGTACAGAGGTGACGAATGGGATAATCCTGAACTTGACAAAAATCCTCCTACCAAACGAGTACGAGCTACGCCGAAGGATTCGGCTATTTCTCAGCCTGTCCCAGTCATATTGTCCAAAGGGGTACTCTTAGGCTCCAGGACTCCTGTTCAGTCTGTGGAGCGGCCACAGTTGTCGAACACCGAGACTTCTGCTCGCTCTGTTAAGCAGCCTCGATTGTTGAGCACCGCGTCTCCTACTCAGTCGGTTAAGCAACCTAAATTTTTGAACACCGAGATCCCTGCTCGCACTATTAAGCAGCTTCAATTATTGAACACCGAAATGCCTGCTAAGTCTGTTAAGCAGCCTCGACCGTTGAACACAGAAACTCCTACTCAGTCAGTAAGGCAGCCTCAATTTTTCAATACCGAGATCCCTGCTCAATCTGTTAAGCAGCTTCAATTTATTGAACACCGAAATGCGTGCTAAGTCTGTTAAGCAGCCTCGACCGTTGAACACAGAAACTCCTACTCAGTCGGTTATGCAGTCTCAATTTTTTAATACCGAAATCCCTGCACAATCTGTTAAGCAGCTGCAATTATTAAACACGGAAATGCGTGCTAAGTCTGTTAAGCAGCCTCGACCGTTGAACACAGAAACTCCTACTCAGTCGGTTATGCAGTCTCAATTTTTTAATACCGAAATCCCTGCTCAATCTGTTAAGCAGCTGCAATTATTGAACACGGAAATGCCTGCTAAGTCTGTTAAGCAGCCTCGATTGTTGAACACCGACACTCCTGCTCAGTCGGTTAAGCAGGCTCAATTTTTCAATACCGAGATCCCTGCTCAGTCTGTTAAGCACCTTCAACTATTGAACACCGAAAGTCCTGCTCAGTCTGTTACACAGCCTCAATTTTTGAACACTGAGACCCCTGCTCAGTCTGTTGAACAGCCTCGATTGATGAACACCGAAACTCCTGCTCAGTCTTTTAAGCAGCCTAAATTTTTGAACACCGAGACTCCGGCTGAAACTTCTAAACCCGTGAAGAAGCATCCATTATTAAACGGGGAGACCCCGGAGGAACGAGAGGTGCGCATCACGAAGGAGAAGCTTTTTGGTCCGAGCAAAATGGGTCTTCTTTCCGGTATAAAGTTCAAGGTCAACCCTGACTCTAATCGTGCCCGAAAAATTGTTTTGCCTGAATCGCGTTCTGTGCTCGAGCGAACCATCCAGAAGAGTTCCGACACGACCAGGGAAAGGCAAAAATTGGAGGCTGCAATCCCTTCAAAGACTCTCCAGAAACCGGCAACTCTGTCTGATGAATCCCCATCACCTCCTTCTTCTCCAACGATATCATCACGCAAAACCTCAGGAGACAACATGGAACCTGAGCCCCGCCCTGCTGCTACCACTAACGACACACGGAATTCAGCCACTCTCGATCCAACGGCATTCCTGAGCAAACCGAGATGTCCCATTACAATTCCAGACCCTGACGACGATCAGGATGTCCTGAACATTTGTATCGAATTGGAGGGAACCGGCTGGGAGCTCTGATAACACAACATGTACGTAACTTTTTTTAAAAAATTCTTTCTTGTTTCTGTGTTCGAAATAACGTGTACTAATATTTTGCTTTCATATTTGTTCTACAGATACATTACAAGTTACAAACGCGTAGTCGAAAAGGACAAGGCGCTACAAAACGAGATTTTCCATCGTCTAGACTGCATTTGGTTTTATTTTTTCAACAATCGATATTTTACCTCGCAACGGACTCGACAACTACTGGATCGGATCGGCATTCCTTGCAGTAATTCTTTAACTTAATTCTATTATTTATTTATTCGACTATAGAGTAGAATTTGTACAGTATTTATTTTAGCATATTATACGTTGAAAGTGTTTTTTAATCAAATAGGACAGCAACTAATCGTAATTGCAAGATCTAATTATTTTCCGCGTTAACTTTATAAATAAGCACTTGCTTCGATTGCTGTATTAGTTATTTTAGAAGTTTAGAAGGTGAGTTAAGTTGGACATAAACATTTTAAGCATAAATAGTTAATAAATAGTTTGAACAAGATTTTCTCTGTTCTTGAATTAAATATTTTATAGCTTCCTCTTGCTGACAGTCATGCATGGAACATTTAACTATTGCTAAGGACCAGACTACTGCTTTCAATATGAACGTTGTAGTTTTTGTTTTAATACGTAGAATAATATGAACTCTTAATTTCGAATTTTCTTACTTTGAATAACTTAAAATTCGACAGCATGAATGAGTTATATGCTAGTATTTATCATGCTCTCACAGCTCGTTATCAAGCATTTAATATATATTTGCTCAGAAAGAGGTTAGTTTTACTCGTGCACACACACAGCAGTTTTAATACGATGATGATGATGATATGTACTCCTTACTTCCGTATTTTTTAACGCTGTGAACAATTTAATGATTTGACAGTAATTATTTAGCCGGAGTTCTTCTCCGCTTTGTCAACTTGGCTCGATTTACTTGTGCTATGTTCTTGATACTCCGAATTGTAGTTCTAGCAGTAAGTACTTATTTGTTAAATAATACAGTTTTAGGCCTATAATAATGTGTTGTTATATTTAATGTTTTGTATGGTATATGGCCCTCGAATGAAATAAAGTGACAGAAATGAAATAATCTTGAGAGGGGAGACAGGGTGTCTTGTAGCTTGTAATACATATCCATCTTGATTCTTTCTCGGGTCGTCAGATGCAGGAAGTTAGTAGGGACTATCAGGCTACATTGAATACGTACATATATCGAAATAAGATGCTCGCTGAGATGCTCACTTTATTCTTAAGAAACCGAGGAGGGAGCGTAAGCCGAGAACCCGATATCTCTGTGGGCACTTGAGAAGGTACATAGTTTGGACTTTGACTGCACCCTTATTGGGAGGAGAGATGAGAGTGAGAAGGGATGATTATGATAAAAATTGTCTTACACGGGATTTTTGACTTTGAGGGTTCCAGTTCCAGTTAGTCCGAAATAGTATCTTCTTGAGATTTGAGCTGAGGTGAAGGATACAGACAGAGCTCCTTCAGCAGGGTCCTCCCGTAATCCTGACTTCTAGCCTCAGAAATAGTTTTCTCAATAGCTTAACATTTTACATCTGCTTTTTTACTGCCTTTTTCCGTGTGGCATTTCTCAAGTCGAGTTTTTTTTATATTCTTTACGAAAATTGTGCAATACGTGTTTTACAATCAGAGAGCAAACCTTTGTCTTAAATCAAAGTCAGGAATGTTTGCGTTAGTGTTGTAATACCTGCGACCTGCGACACTTCTAATCTGTCCTCCTTAATGAGTCGCGTCTCTGCGTGTTCAGCCCGACGCCCGACGCAAAAGTTAAAGCTATTTTATCAGAAAATCGACTTTAAACACAGGTTCGAGCTCATTCACCCCGACCAGGACGTTTACTGCATACACATCTAAATCTAGGCGTAATCGTGAGTAAAATATTTAGAAGCGTCAATAGCATCTCCATGAAATTTTGAAGCCGTGAACAGTGACATTTGCGATTACCAATGGATCTAGAGTTGAGGCCCATCCTAGTACCAGATTCCACGCCTGACCATGATGAAGACCTAGACCCTTTGAAGCGTCCGTATAATCAGTGCGAATTAACTGTTCCTACCACAAATATACGCAGCAAAAACACGGATTTCGCAAACGACGCCAACTCCTTATCCGTTTCAACGCTGAGCAGTGTTGGTACGCTTCTTGGTGAAAGTTGCAGTGTTTCCACTGCAGGTGAAGTTTACCCGGAATTTGAACCATTACTGTTTCGAAGGCACAGGCATGGTTCCATTTCGTCTTCTGATTCAGACCTCACCAGTATCGTGTCCAGATTTTTT
>VNWX01002277.1:0-12546 GCA_009869905.1 Ceratophysella communis | reverse complement strand
TTAAAGGCTCTCTCCCCTCACCCCTTTCTTTCGGCAGGAGGAGGAGACGGTGGTACAGAACTCTTGCTTGCCTTTTCCTCTCTAGTAGCCACGGGCCGTGGCAAAAATCGGTACTCAATGGCAAAATGCAAAGCAAACAGCACACAATTCACAATTCACAATTACCTATATAGATCTATGGTCATCAAACGATTATTTAAGCTAATTAATGTTCGAAATAAATACAATTAAAACTAAATATTAAAATTGTAGAGTGTATTAGAGTTTGGCTGCGAAAATATTTATTCTAAATTGCAAAGTTTTATATGTATTTTAATCACGGGCTATTGTCGTAAACTTTGGGAATTCCGAACTTCCACGGTAAAAATGCTAACGCGTCAAGCTCATAAGCGTGCAGAGCCATCTACGGTACGGATGAGGCAATGTTGCATCGTATTTCAAAATGCAAATCTAAATCGGAACGTACTGAACACATTTTCTAGCGCGTATCTGCTGCAATATTTGCGTTTAAATATCCGGTATGTAAAGCATTACAGAGAATTATGCTGTGTGGGGTTGAAATGTATAGGGATTGAGATTAGCTGCTGGGTGAATGGGCAGAGCACGGTAGCCATACTTGTGTGAGTGCATGGTGAAGGTGCAGGCCGGAATCTTGTCCTGTTCCTCATTGTCAGTCGGCGTGTGGAAGAAGACTGGGACTTGTTCCTGCTCCGTGACATCGTCATTATTTTCAAGTTATAGGTCAAGCAGTTGACATCCAACATGGTGCAGAAGAAGGTAAGCTCATGGACAGTGATCCACTCTTCATTTCTATACTAATTACTTGAGTTATTCGACCGTAATTTTAAGTAATAATTATGATTTACAAAAAGCATGCCCTATGCTATATGTTGTATGCTGCTGCTATGCTGCAGCCGGCACGGCGCGCGGTCATCATGGTCACCGTCACCGATTCAATGCATGCTAGTTTTGTGGAAGAAGACTGGGACTTGTTCCTGCTCCGTGACATCGTCATTATTTTCAAGTTATAGGTCAAGCAGTTGACATCCAACATGGTGCAGAAGAAGGTAAGCTCATGGACAGTGATCCGCTCTTCATTTCTATACTAATTACTTGAGTTATTCGACCGTAATTTTGACTAAAAATATGATTTACAAAAAGCATGCCCTATGCTGTATGTTGTATGCTGCAGCCGGCACGGCACCGCGCGCGGTCATCATGGCCACCGTCACCGATTCAATGCATGCTACTTCCCTATTTTGACATGTGCTGGAGGGTCGAGGGTCCAATGCTTTATTCCTAGCCCTTCTGCCGAAAGCCGACCTGCTGGAGGTCGTATGTTGCATGTTCTGAGCATTTATGACCTGCGTTATTTAGGTATTTCTGTCAATCTTGACTGTTGAGTTGACAGTTATATTTTATGTTTATGGATTATGAAATTACCATTTATTTACCACTAAATTCTTAATTCTGACATCTGAACTGCGTACAGATGGATCCATATTGCATAGCGGTTGAACGTGTTATTAATGGGTGTTTGGGTTTGGGGCTTTTAGTTCGTGAGCCCTACGATTATCAATATTTGTTCATTAAATGGGAGGTAATAATTTAACGACGGACGGTACCAAGCGCATAAAATCTATTTCTTCAACATCATGCGTTATACTATACTGTACTGATTCTGTTGGTATGCGCATGTAGGCGTTACTGCTACTGTATTTCCCTGAACTAATAAGTGCTTTGCTATTTGATTTGCAAGCTACTGAAAGATAAGGCGAAGGTAGGTAACAAATGCCATCACAATTGAATATAAGATTTAAGATCGGTACACCCAATTATCATTTTACACTTGTAGTCACTAGTTGCTAGTGAGGAGGTTATACCCTGATTTATAATTATTGTAACTCACCGTGTATTACTTTTGTTCTTGTATTCCGTACTTATTAGTTTTAGTCAATTTCTATGATGAATATTTTTTTACCACTGTATGAGCTCACGCTGATTATAAAAACATGCACTACCATCTGAGAATTTGTTTTATTATACAACACAGCTGTTCACTTCCAGTTGCAATTTGAAAAATGCGATGCTAAATCGAACGCATTTTATTTTAATCATTTTAGGGTAAGAAGCGGGTGTTGGGCAAGAAAGTGGCTGCCCCACCCACTCTGGCTATCAAAAAGACCGAGCAGAAGAAGAAATTGAACCCTCTGTTCGAGAAGCGTACGCGCAACTTTGGAATCGGCCAGGACATCCAACCCACTCGTGACCTTAGTCGTTTCGTGAAATGGCCAAGATACATCCGTGTCCAGCGCCAGAAGCGTGTTCTCCAAGAGAGACTCAAGGTTCCTCCACCAATTAACCAATTCAACCACACGGTGGATCGTCAAACAGGTATAACTACCTTTACTTGCACTATGTAGTGCCGACGAGATTGTAGACTCTGTTTTTGGTAACGAAACATGAGAATCTTTCTCTGATGGCATAATGACAGTGCACTGGGTTAGGTAAGACAAGTGTCTCTTTACAAGATTTGCTTGGGGTCTCAAATTCTGCATTTTATTAAATATGTTCCATGCACAGCGTATAACCGATAATATGAAATGAATGTGTCAACAGCTAAGCAGATGTTCCGTCTGTTGGACAAATACCGCCCTGAAACGCGAGCGGCCCGCAAGGCTCGTCTTCGCTCCAAGGCTGAATCCAAGGTGAAGGGAAAGGATGAGCCCCCAACCAAGAGAGCCAACTCCTTGAAGCAGGGAGCTAACAGCGTCACACGATCCATTGAACAGAAAAAGGCTCAGTTGGTCGTCATTGCTCATGATGTCGATCCTCTTGAGGTAATTTAAAGCTAATATCAGCTCTAAACGTCCTCAATATTTGTCATACAGTGATGTTTTACGAATTTCTTCACCTGAATCATCTGTGTGGATCAAAACTCGAGCTTTTTAACCCTGAGTATTTTAATTAACGAATTAAAATACGTAGTAATGTCTTATTCCTTGAAGTATCTCACGAAAACAATAATTTTCAATTTGCAGTTGGTTCTGTTCCTGCCAACGCTCTGCCGTAAGATGGGTATTCCATACTGTATCGTGAAGGGAAAGGCACGTCTGGGAAGACTCGTGAACAGGAAGACATGCACCTGTGTTGCTCTGACTAATGTAAGAACTTCACTAATAGTTTATAATAATAGTGATTGCTTCAGCAGCAATAACTTCGAAGACTACTTTCAATGATGACTCTTTTTTACCACTGTATGAGCTCATTCTGATTATAAAAACATGCACTACCATCTGAGAATTTAGTTTCGATTTTCGTTCAGTAATCGTAAACCATTCTGTCAAATTTTTAGACTAATTTGTTCAAATTTTTCTGCCTTTTAGGTTGAGTCTGGTGACCGCAGTGCATTCGTCAAACTTCTGGAGGCCGTGAAGACTAACTTCAATGATCGTCATGAAGAGCTCCGTCGTCACTGGGGAGGTGGTATTCTCGGATCCAAGAGTGCTGCTCGTATCGCTAAGATTGAGCGTGCGAAGACCCGTGAAGCTGCCCAGAAAGTTGGATAAACACCTACTCCAATTGCATCAGACACTCTTTTGACTTTCCTAATTGTTTACGTTTTTTAACATCGTTTTAAATCTTTCTCTCATGAATGATGAATGATTTAATAAAGCAAAGGAGTTTGATCAGTACTTGGATTTCATGTGTTTTGTTGTCTTTCTGTGGGTGCATTGAATTTCTAGCAAATCATATAACATTAAAGTTATTGCATATAATAAGCAAACCCAATTATCTATGCTATACAGCATACAAAGTTAAAATTACTAAGAGAGAAAAAACTTGACTAATTATTATTACCCATAGCGAATGTTATATTGTAGTTGTAGGTAGCGAAGCATTAGTACCTAATGTCATGTGAGCTGAGCAGAAGCCGGGTTCAAAGGTCAAGATATAGTGTACCTGTTTGGTGATTTAACTATTTCATAATTCATAATGTGGATGAATACAATGATTCAGCGAGTATTCTCGGCATACAAAATACATGGATGGGAAAATTGGACATTGGATTCCGTAATAAAGTGGTCTAGTGCAGCAGAGCCCCGTGAACAGAGCGTGGAGGTGGAGCGGAGCCCATATCGAAAATCCAAGGACGTGAAAAATCCTTCCCCTTCCTTCCTTCCATCCAATTTGACACTTCACTTTTCCACACACTCAGGCTTGCTGAAAGTAATTTCGTTACCATTCCATTTCAGATTATCTACGTGTATTACCTACATAGGATACATACAAGCCTCGTCATCGTCACCTATCATCCTTTTGAACTTTGAACCAGGTAAGTGCACTAGTCTGCTCAGCTCGTTAGAGACGAACTGTCAATTGAGAGTAGATTGTTTAAATCGTCAGTCTAGTTCAAGCTTTCTAGTCAAGTCCAATAGTCGCAAGGCTTTCCCAAATACCCTCTTTTCCTATTTTGGCCTTTTTTTATAATTTGGATTTCAATTTGGTAATTATTAAAGGCATAAACACAATCAGAATTAAGCTTAAGCGTATGCGTTCATTTTGGTTATTTGCCAAATTTAAAATACCAATATTAATTACTTTTTGATTCTTTTCTGATGTTTTATAGGTTTAATACATCATGACTCGCACGTACGATTTGGTCGTGTTTGGTGCCTCTGGCTTCACTGGAAAATACGTGGTTGAAGAAATTGCTAAGCTCCTTTCCGACAAGAAGGCGGAAAGATTTACATGGGCTGTTGCCGGACGATCTTCCAGCAAATTGACTGAAGTTCTGAAAGAAGCTTCTGAAGTCACGGGTTAGCTTTAAATCTGTATATTATAAAACTCAACACAACGAGCCAAATGCTTGACAATTTTTGCTTAAAACCGAAGGTGATTCGTTATTGATTTGAAGAAAATAATAATAATTGATTAATATTTTTAATATAATCAGGCTACGATGTGAACAGCATCGACAAGATCTTGGTGGACATCACGAAGCCCAAGACTATCAATGACATGGCAAAGCAGGCATTCGTTNTTGATTAATATTTTTAATATAATCAGGCTACGATGTGAACAGCATCGACAAGATCTTGGTGGACATCACGAAGCCCAAGACTATCAATGACATGGCAAAGCAGGCATTCGTTGTTCTGAACTGTGTGGGTCCATATCGATTCTACGGAGAGGATGTCATCAAAGCTTGCATTGCTGAAGGAACTCATCATGTGGATATCAGTGGTGAGCCGCAGTTTCTGGAAGGCATGCAGTTGAAGTATCACAAAGAAGCCAAGGAGAAAGGCGTTTACATTGTCGGAGCATGTGGATTTGATAGCATTCCAGCTGACCTTGGGGTCATGTTTCTGAAGGCAAAGTTCAACGGTAAGATTTAAGATTTAAAGTTGCTCATGTCGGTATTGCTTATTTTTCCTCACACATTTTATAGCGTGATCTTCTAATCCTGATTTTGAATTATATTTACAGGTGACGTGAACTCTGTGGAAACGTATCTGGAATTACAGAGCATGGGCTCCAGTTTGGTAAGTAGAATTGATATTTATTGTAAACTTAAACAGTTGGAGTTATGAAGTACTTAACCTCGACCAAATAATTTTAATTTTCAGGGTCAGGCTTCAATTCATTACGGTACATGGCTTTCTGCTATTCATGGACTCGCCCATATGAATGAACTCCGTCCAATCCGAGAACAGCTCTTCCCGGATCGCTTACCGAAACCGACATTTAAACTTACTCAAAGGTCATTATATAGCCCAACAATTTGCTTGTTACATTATGTTCGTCCAACAATGGCTTGAAATTTTCTTACGAAATCATCATACTTTTAACATTTATTTCCATCAGGTCTGTTCTGCACAAAAATGAAATCGTAAATGGTATGGTGCCTTCCATTTCTGGGATCCGATAAATCGATTATCCAGAGAACCGAACGATATTTCTTTGAAGAAGAGAAACGACAGGCCGTGCAGGTTCAAACTTATATGAAACAAAGTAGTTTCATCGGCGCCTTGTTCTTGATGATGGGTGCACTTTTCTTCGGAGTTATGACCCAGTTCAAAGTCGGGCGTTATCTCTTGGCTACGGTATGCTGTGACTCGTGGAATACTTCGTAGTTGAGTTCGTAGTATGCAATGATTCTTTTAGCCTAAAAATTATATCATTTGATTTTTAGTTTCCACGCTTGTTTTCTCTTGGAATGGTGAGCCACGAAGGTCCTACCCGGGAGAGAGCGAATGTACCGTTTTCATTTACTATTTCCGGTGAAGGATGGACCACCAAACTCGATGACCCCACTGCAAGACATTCCGAGGCACCAAATAAAAAAATGATTGTGAAGGTAACGTAGCCCATCTCATATTCAAACTACGTGTAAAATGTAAAGTGTTATATGTAATGTAAAGTACGTCATTATAATTTTAAACCTTGGTACTTCAGGTCCGAGGAATCAACCCAGGGTACGGAGCCACTTGTATTGCCATGATTCACTCTGGTCTCACAATTTTGAGGGAAACTGACAAGCTGCCTTCCAAGTAAGATTCAGAATACGGCCAGCCCCACGTGGAGGCTTAATAGTGTCAAAATACTTACAAAAAACTGTATAAAATGTAAAATTGTTACTCTTAATTAAAATTCTGTTATTCCTTCTAATTCTGATAGGGGCGGGGTTTACACAACCGGAGTTGCTTTTGCAAAGACCAACATCGTGGAAAACCTGCATAAGTCCGGATTGACTTTTGATGTTGAACACACCTCGACCAAATAATTTCTCCTGTGTGGTGTCTTTACCGTCACTGTCACTACTACTGTCCGAGAAACTGCAAACTGCGTTTGGCAGTTATAATGTGGTGTATAAATAGGAAAATCCTTCTTTCCTACCAAGTTCCGGAATACTATTCTCCTATACGTAGTTAATGACATATTTAGTATATTTAATTGGTAAGTTGTCATCAATAATTCAAATACATACTTAGTTCTAGCAAAATTTCTATATTCTATAACACGGACGAAATATAAAATTTAACTAATTACGAACCAACGATGAGTGGTATTGAACTTATTTTATTAAATCTCGAGTGTCTAACCAGAGAGCAAACCAATTGCTCATGTCATCCAGCTTAGTTGAGAAATCTGTCTTCAATGATCGCCAAAAAACAAAATGTCGACGCATATCAAGTTGTAATTTTGTTTAGTAGAACATTTCGCCGGCCCAGTCGCGTGGTGGCGTGTAATGGTAATGTGTAGTTAAACAGCTGTGTCTTTATAGCAGTCAGGTAATTAAGGCAGGCACATCAGAGAATAGCTGATAGCAATGAATCTGAACTGACCCTGAGGTCAAAGCTTAAATTCTGGTCGCCCTAATCAAAAAATGCCGAATTTGCATAACAATAAGTCAATTGCCGGAAGTCTGCACTTTTTTGGCTCCATATCAAGATTCGAAATTCAAATTGGAACATTCTACTGCCGCGTGACTAGCATGAGGCTGCTCAAAACTTACCATCTTATTTCGCGTACTGACATTGCAGTTTTATGGCGTATGAAATTGAGGTAAGTGGAGAGTAGAAGAAAGGCATGATCTTTTCCGGCCTTGATAGCCTCCATTGGCTCACACGAGACGAGAGATTATTCGTCGTGCCTCTTCTTCTCTTGTTTTTCTACTAAATCTTCGGAATAATCATCCCTCTCCTTGATTGACCTGACCACTTTCCGTCTTTCTGGAGTGACCAGGGTAAGTAACTACTTAATCTCATACTTCTAGACTGTCTCAGGAACTTCGCTGCATCGAGGTGACTCGCCGCCTACCGCCTAGCCAATGTTAGTCAAAGTCAAGGGCAGCTGAGAGCCTAAACCGAGCCGCGAGCCCCTTCATGTTCTGGACATAGCATGGACGTCAGGCATGAGTCATAGCTACGATTGAACAAAAGACCTTCACTTTGTTGTTCTATGTACTTTGTGCGTATTTGAGTAGTAAGATGCCGTCCATACGCGACGCGTCCGGTTCCCGTGTCCCTTCTAACATCTAAATCCTAATCTAATGATTGGATTGATTGGAGTCTTAGTGTACATCTTACCATAAACTAAACCACAATCAAAGTCTTGGCTTTCACTCATGTCAAGTCCCCATTATTGAATTCAAACTTGAGCAACTAAGAACACTTACTTAGCAGCAAAAATTAACCGTTAACTGTTAACTATCTTAAAGAACGTAAGAACAACTACACATTTTACCAAAGTTTAGCAACTACACAGTATACAGTATAAAATAATTATTACATTACATACAACATAATATTAATATTACATATTACTAAAGGCTGTCACATAAATCACAAGTTCAAAGTTACATCCAACCCTTGTGCTTCTCATTTTACCATTCTAGCCCTTTTATCTTTTGCCTTTAACCTTTCCAAGATTTTATATTTTAAGTTGTTAATTGTTCACTTAATTGGTATCTGGCTTCGTAGATTTATCTAAACATCATTGATAATACGACTTACATTTCATGTAAATGCTAATACGCCTATACATTTTGCATAGTAAAAATTCAGAAATTAAAATAATCTTATTTCTCAATAATGTACCATGTGATGAGTTACGGACATCCCATCCACTATGTCGTGACTTATGATAGGGCTTATAGACGACTAATTTACTCGTGGAACTTAAGTCAGCGATTTAAAATTGTTATTGAGTCACTTGACGAAGTACAAATCTCTGTTGCAATTATCTCACTGTGTCATTAAATATTGGGATATTTTCCGAGTGTATCTTATGTTTATGTCTCATGTCTCATGTTGTCTCATCCATATTTTACTCCTTCTAGAAAGTTTTCATCATGGATCAAGAAAAGCTGGCGAGAATACAAGCACAGGTCCGAATCGGGGGTAAAGGAACTGCTCGTCGTAAGAAGAAGGTGGTCCACAGGAGCGCAACTACTGATGACAAGAAATTACAATCAACTTTGAAGAAGCTGGCTGTTACAACTATTCCTGGTATCGAGGAAGTAAGTATTCTTATTTGTTTACACGCTTGCCCTTGTCGCATTTACATTTGGAGTCTAATTCGCGATTCTCTGATGATTTGTTATAGGTAAATATGATCAGAGATGATGGGACTGTAATTCATTTCAACAACCCTAAAGTGCAAGCTTCACTTGGGTCAAATGTTTTCGCCGTTACTGGTCATGGAGAAACAAAGGGTAAGTCTGAGATGGGCTTCGAGCAAGGGCCAAGGGCAACATTTTTTTTACAGCCTTTGAGTCCTAATTCTAAAGGGAGTTTATTTTTTTCAATTCTGCAGAAGTGTCTGAAATGTTGCCTGCTATTTTGAGCCAAATGGGCCCTGAAAGCTTGGAACACGTGAAGCGATTTGCTTATACTGGAGGACAACAAAGATTTGGCCAAATGGGAGCTGGAATTAGTTCAGCTGGGAAACTGGATGCCGGTGAACAAGGAGATGCTGAAGACAGTGACGAAGATGTTCCTGACTTGGTGGCAAACTTTGATGAGCCAAGTAAGGCTGAGCTCAATGTGGCTCCTGCTGCCACCGCCGAGGGGGCTGCTAAATCTGAGCCCGCTACCACCACTTAGTTTAGTGAATCTTTTAATACATATATGCTACAACCTACACGTTATGAATTGTTACTGTCTCACACATAAATGGCCTTCCCCGTCTTTACCACTTCAACAGAATTTCTTCAGAACACACTCGTTCAGAATAAAAACGGGAAAGGTTAAACACATTGGACTTCATTTCTTTTTTCTAACGCCAGCCGAACAAAATTCTTTAAACTCCCAGGCTTTATACCGTTAAACGTCTTCTAAAATTTAAAACATCCCGATCTGATAACGCTAGAAATGAGAATTAGAGGACACTCAACATCGCAGTGGCAGTAACAATTAACCATCCGCACATGACGTTGGAGGCTTCTCCCTTCTTTTCCTCTGCATTTATTTACTTTATACTTTAATAATAATACTAATTATTATTGGCAATTAATTTGAGCATTTATTTGATATTGCTCTCACTCACGTGGAGTTTTTTTAAAATACTTGCGTGCCCTGTCCATGCGATCAATTAGTGTTACGGAATAATTAAATTACACAAAAGATTTAGTAAATAAAAAATATATTATATAAAAAATATATCTTTACGGCAGAGTTGAATAATAACAAGAGGTTTGATTGATGGTAGGAATCGAGTGGCGTCAAATAAACGGATTATTGGCTACAATTTAAATGGCTGTTTTACAAATTTGATCGATTAGAAAAGTTCGCATATTTTATCAATTGTTTCCATGCTCTTGAATTTTACGATTCAAGTTCAATGTGACTTTCACTGAACGCTTCTAAACTCAAAATATATGTATATTTGGCTCTAGCTATCGAAAATCTGTATTAGATTCCAATTTCGAGAATACGGCGACAAGCACATTAGCATTCCTCGCTCCCTCTAAACTTAAACAAATGACAAGGCGTGTGATGAAGCGATGAAGATGATCTTCCGAGGTTTGGCGTTATTATTCTGCATTGAGAATTTTAGGGCTTCGACTTCTTGCCACGTACCTCGTACGTACCCTCCTGTTCCATTCATTCAAAACCTCAAGCCGAATAATATTCTAAAAATAGCCATTTTTAGAAGAAGCTTTACCACACTACCACTTTTTCTCCGTTGCTTTCCTTCGGGAACAAAAAAAAGCTAGTTTTTTCGTCGCGTCGTTGTAGAATCCTATGATTCTCCTGTCTTTCGTCTTCCTAACCACTACTACAAGTAGGCAAGTGGAAGGAAGACAGACTTTTTCAGTACTTTTTCCAAGTATTTTCCAATAACTTTACATAGCAGCATATTCGGAAGTTCTCGGATTTTCTAATAATAAGTAAGGTATCAGCGATTGGGAAAATAGAAAATACAGAAACACTTACTGTCTATCTTCGCTTCCAGCCGCCTACTCATTTTCACAGCTAGTCGTTTAGATTGTGTCCTTATCAAAATTTTTGGAAACGTGTCAGTGAAAACAAAGTTTGAAGACCAACGTCCTCGACTTTGACAGCCAGCAGGTATTAACATATGGACTGCGTTTATCGACAGCACAGCACGGTGAAAGTGGGTAGATGCTTTTCAAAATTTCGACTCACGGTTCCCAGCAAAGCTCAAGCCGGAAGGTCACGGCGTTACCAGCGAAGGGTGCTGTATGCTGTACCGATTTCAAAAATGTCGTGAATCCATAAAAAGTTAAATCATTTTGGAGAGACTTTCGGGATTCTACGGAAACGAAGTCTGGTCATGTCGTCGTACAAATCGAATTACGTAAGTTCTGACCTCAGTATCAATTTTTAGCATAGAGAATGTTGCAATTATTTCATTAGCCAGTAATAGTACCCACATATTTGCTAATATGGCTGAAATCAAGTAGCCACGCGTTGAATGTCTGCGTATTAATAAATTCCGGAAATCGAGAAATCCAACGCCATGGTTCCATGACCCTTTTGAACCAGGCTATCAGTAATTTCGCCTGGGGTTTGAGTTTGAGTTTCGCAGATCGATTTATTTACACGTGGCACTCGGTATTATCGGAAAACATGTGCCTGCGTCTCTGGAAAATGAGAGATTCAAGAAGACATGTTGTAAAGCTTTAAGCAACACTATTAGCCTGTATTGGAAAGAGATCCGTTTTTGCTTCAAATTACTCCCATTTTCAAACCATGTTCCAAGTAACGTCAACATCCAAGCATTAGTGTCAAAGTCTGCAGCATGCATGATCCCAAGCTAGAGGCTGGATCATGATTTTTTGGCAAAGTTCCGGACTCGCAAGCGAACGCCAGTAGTAGAATTTCTACATGTAGATGCTTTCATTTTCCTTAACTAGTGGAGCTACTACATGGGAAACGCAGACGCTAGAAGGATTCAAAACAATTCAAACTCAAATCATATGTGATAGCAAATCCGATGGCGGCCGCAGCCCACACGTTGTTGCTCTAATCGTTTTTTATTCTGGAAACTAACCAAGGTTCAGGATTTGTACTTCTCATTGTCAACTATTGCAAGGCTATGAGCAAGGCAACGATGTGACGCCAGCACGGCCTCAGAAGTTATTTGTGGCAATGATTTATTGTCACACGAGGATATTTTTGCGGTTAGAGATAATAGCCAATTAGCGAAAAATTTGCTCATTGACCACTTGGCGGAATCAGACCGGAAGTTCGTTGTAGCATTAAGCGTATATGGCGTCTCGGCGAGAAGTTATTTTGTCCGAATACCGATGATATCGATAGCCATTTACTGTATCCTTAATATAATTTTCATACTTTCAAGCTATACGCGTGCGTCGGGTTGGATGTCGCGTGGAATATGCAATTGCACTAGGTTATTAATTGTACATAGGTCGCATATACAGCCCTAATCTAACAAGTCACTCATCTGAAAATCCTTACCAAAAATAGAAAAAGAAACTACAGCATGTTTCCACTTAGCATTATGTAAACAGACATTATTATTACTATTTTGAACACTTAAAGCTCATTTGAC